>OX439004.1:40968446-41131978 GCA_949316495.1 Amphiduros pacificus
ATTGTTTACCAAGAAAAAACCTTGAGAATTCATGTAAAGTTCATTAGCATTCAAAAATAGAATAAGTGTTAGTTACGCTCCTCTAACAGTGCAAACCAGCGCTGTGACTGTTCACAAAGCTTACATAACATTATCGTCCAGTGGCCCCATATAAAGTGATATCGCCTCTATAGCATGGCATTTTTAAAAATTCTATGCAGCTAGATAAGATATAATTACAATTCTTTTCAGGTAAAGAGTCCTTAACTGAGTAATGTTTTCTATTTCCCAAAAGAAACCCCTTTCAGAGAATGTCTTGGCTGAATATTCTTTTATTAAAATGTCATGCCCCCAAAATGAATAAATCTATATATATATATATAGTCAACCAACACCACTCATTCTAGTGTTCGTAGATAAAAATGTGCGATAAATCCCGCTTTGGTTTGCCACTGGCGGTGTCACCATTAACATCTTTAATAGGAGAATCATCACCAGCCCAGAAAATGGAATGCAAATCGATAAAAATAACTCATCCTGTTCTGAATAAGCAAATATGTCAGAATGAAGCACAAAAATCAACTTGCTTAACACAAGACTTAATGCAAAGAATTTGAATTTTTATCGGTCGTGGCACTAATGAAAGGGCAAAGAGCTTACAAAAGAAAATGTCTTTCAAGGCAAGGCCATTAGTTTACCAATAAAAATTCGGGTAACGATTATTCTGATTCTCATTTTGAGTTACAAGTTATAACAATCCAACAAATTATATCATTATTATATGATACGTAAGATAAACTTCACCATCTATAAATAAGTCAAATATGTCAAAAGTGTTGTGCTATGTACAATAGAGATAAATAAACGAGGGAATCTCTGAAAATCACTGAAAAAAGAGCCGTTCCTGTTTGTGCATCGTGAACATGCTACCTTGGTCAGTACCTATTCATTGACCAGACATTTCTACAAAAAACATTAAAGTAGTTCAGTCCAGAGAAGGTCAGTCCAGAGTCCATTTCTCGAGAGATTCTATTGGAATAATTGTGCCCGTGACCATTGGTGCTTGAAGCAGCGGCAGACAGGGCGACTTGGGGTCTGGCGAAGGTCGCTCTAATTGGTGTTGATATAACTGGTCAGCAAGGTGAATTCACCACTTGTTGCCACTGGTCAAGAGACCACACCACTCACTGCCATTCAATGTGTCTATGCATTACAGGATATTACTGACCTCTTCCACGCTATCATACCTATATTCATAATCAAAGGTGAGTTTCATTAAAGATGACAGATTGTTAATTAATGATAGTATGAATGTTTTGTCAGTCTACAAAAAGGATTGTTAGATGAAAATATTTACGATACGTTATTTGGCATATAGAACTCGCTTTTCTTCATCGGTTACTAAATATAGTTTTACTCCTACAAATGTGCATAGTTTGACATATGATTTAGGTGGATTTTTTAAACATATATTCATACGTACTCATATTTGTGCATTTAAGGCTTAATATTTATTTTAAATATAAAATGAGTACTTAGGTTGGGCCGAATATCAATCGAGTGTTGTTGCATGAATTACATTTGTTTTCTGAATAAAAGCATTGGTTAAATCCGCAATTTTCGCTACATAATTGCAAGCTTAGACTAAATCATGACAATCTTGACCAATCAAGCACGATGTGCATTCTTGGTCATAAGGTTCAAACTATTATAATGGAAAACAGCCAAACCAATGCCAAGGAAGCATTCCATAAACGACTGTACCTGTCTACACCTTGTTTTATTATATAACATTTATATTAAGTATTGATATATTCACCATACACACGTCTGAAGGATAGTGGGCAGAAAATACTCAACCTGTTTGCAGAGCAAATGTTAATGCATCAAGTTTGAATACCGTCTTGTTTGCTTGTCTCTGGTTGTGAACTTCTGTTTTCTTTTATGCCTGAAGTTCGTATCAATCCGTTTTTATTGTCAATGTACACAGTGTTTTCTGTGTTATGTATCTTTTAAATGTTGATTGTTCCAATTCTTTTACCAATATCAGCCTAACTAAAATTAATATCTATCCTTTCATACAAAGGTGGCTTCGGATTTTGAATTCGAATGCTATGTTAATTTTAAAATATTATTAATTTGGTAAGATTTCAGACTATTTTTCCAGTTAAAATAGTATTCTTGATAACAATATTAATAAATGTGAACATAGTTAATATCATGTCATCTGTTTTGAATACAGTGGAATAAGGATAGAATTAGCAAGCGTAAAGAGATCCGGATTTATTTACAATTACTTTGGCTCTTTCTTCTGAGCAAAACTATTTTAACAATGCATGTATTGGAATGGTTGACCTAGTTTACATTCAGAATATTTTGATTTATACTAAGATATAATAATAATAAGAATTTGTATAGCGCTATTTCAGACTAAGTCTGCTCATGGCGCTCAAATAATTGAATTTCCTCCAATATTTATCATTATGAAGATGTTTTCTAAATTTGGCATTGTTTGAAAATAATGAGATAATAAGAATAAGAGTAAATATGTGCTATTTCATCTGATCAAATAAGACAAATTATTAAAAAATTCAGAACAGAGCTTGAGGGTGTCTTTATTATCATATGTTTTATTATTTGTTTTTAATATCAAAATAGTTTTGATCATTGTTGAAAACATTTCCTTAGAAGACATCGCCGAGCCGAAGGTTTGTTTGTAATACCTTGGAGTATAATGATACCATATCATTATACCCCAAGGCAATACCAAGTTACCATCTGTGAAAGGGTAAACAAGAAATGTGAATATTTCCTGTTGATTAACATGATTCGGTTATGTTTATTCCAGTGAGATTCCTCACATGTTCGGGATATGTGTAAAAGATATAAAATGTAGGATGCTCAATGCTCCTCGATACTCCATTTAGGAAAGGAATTAGAAGTCTTCATGTTTGTTTCTAGGTTAAAAGGAACAACATTTTCCAAGTTTTTTTTTTACACTATTGTATAATATGAATGCGGGGAAGGAAATCGCTCTTTTCAAGTCACATATCGGCATATTTGGCGATTTTCCTTTTAATGCTGATTTTCTTTAATTTTTTTTTAAATCAAAATATTTCGGAATTCATTCAGGGATTCAAGGTGTAAGTTCGAGAACATGTGTTGATGACAAGATAAAAATCTGTTTTCTGTGTATGGGCGTTTTATAAATCGTAGATGAAGACCGTTTTGTTCTAGTCACAATGTTTAATACCAATAGCACATATTGATCATTTTTGTGTATTATTTCAAGATTTGAAGTAATAATTTTTGTTATTTATGATCATAAAGAACTGGTTTCCTTATTCGGTTCAAATTAAAGCATATGCAGCCATTAATAAAGTGAATGAAACTGAATTGGTACCCGACTTAAAATTAATCAAAACCACGTACTCATCCGAATCTAAACCAGATTATAAAGGGGTGCTATTTGAGTTAAATAAATATTTGTCAATTTATGCCATTATGTCTCTTTTACTAAAAATATTACTCAAACTCATTCGAAAACTATAATAGGCTGAAATAAAAAAAAAGACAGTGTATGTTGTCAAAATCAAAAGGCTTTTATATTTCTTCAATGATATTTGTTTAGCATACAAGTTGTTGTATTTGTGCCATTCAGTGGCATGAGGTGTACCGTTATGAGCCATTGTGTGGATCAGAGAGTAAAGGGCATAAGGTCCTCAAGACTGTCTGGGCAAGTCAACACCAAGCTATGACAGAATGGTGTCCAGTACATAGGCCATGTTTGCACCCTGCTTTGGGAATATGCCACCCAAACTGTTGAGGTCAGTGTCTACATTTGTTCATCACTATTTACTCTTGAGACCAGGGTGTTTATAAGGCTGAATCTGCAGCTCTGCAGTCCCAGATAAACGAATCCAGATCTACAACCCCCTAAAGTTGTTAAGCCTTGGCCTGAATCTTGTCTGCAAAATAATCAAAGCAAACAATTGAAGGTCAAATATTTGTGGTCATTTCAAAAGACGCCGAAGTCTTTTTGTGATTTTCTCTTCAAATATCGCATATAGAAATCGGCCTGAGGTGTTTTGGGACCTAGAAAGCAGTGGGAAGACAAGAGAAGACAGGATTTTATAAGAGCAAATAAAAGTAAGTGTTTTAGATTATAATACAAGTATACATCTGTTCTTATTGCTGTGCAATTATATTCCCACCCCGGATATTGGTTTTACAAGATTCCTCTTTTGTTACACAATCAGCTTGAATTCGTTATTAAGGAGCTCCAATTCAGTGCTATCCTCAAGCGCAGAAATAACCATCAGACGATAGGCGAATAAATTAACAAACCTGTTTGATTAATTGGGACACCCTACGATAAGATATAGGGTAAATATATACACGGATCTCCACACTGGCATTTTGTGATTGGTTGACCTTCAAGTAATCACAACAAAAGGTACATCACAAAAGGCCTTTAATCATTGCATCACGAAGAGTCCTTCTGGAAATCGACCTGCAGTTGTCAGCCTATTGATCTGGAGAGCCTGGGTCAAAAGGTTCCACGGTTAAAAGGTTCATAAAGTATGTCTTCTGAAGAAACATCTATTTTAAGTAAAATTAAATAGTAGTAGCGATTGATAAATAGGGAACATAACATATTTTCGCTGGCGCTTGTCTGAGGCCTTAAGGGCTGGATGTTAGAGTTTCAACAAATTAGGCTGCAAGGCTGTGGGGGTGTATTGTTGTCCCATTTCTTTTCCATTCTTTGAGCTATGAACTGAATAGTTTTCAATGGCCAAGGCGCATGGTTTACTTTCCCCCATGATTGTCACAGTGCCCTTTAATACATAAAAGGTGATGAACTATCGAGTTCAATGAATAGTCATATAAAAGAAATGAAATTCAAGCACGGCAATGAAAGTAATTTTGTACTCGCTATTATGTTGAGTTCATCTGATCGTATTGAATTCAAATATTAACTGCATGTATCGAGGTCAATTTGAAGTCGATTTATGTACGTCATATTGCATTATCAACACTTTGCATTACATGGGCAGTAATAACGCCAGTTATTAAAGTTCTCACTACCTCCGCCCTCATTGCCCATATTGACGTTTTTTGAAACTTGGAACTCTGTGTCTAGTCATTTACGCCCATTAAAATATCATACAATTAGATTTTTGTTTGTTTGTTTGGGGTTTTACATCACTTTCAACATTATATCAGTCATTTGATCTCATCGTGATGAGACCCACTTGTAGCAGATATAGTGCTGCCTCACTGAATTGTCATGTCCTTAACATGACAACCCAGACCAGACTCAGGTTATGACCTGTCAAAGTCATGAAACATAAAGGAATTTACCCTCCGTTACAGGACTTCCCACTGTCATATTGTGAAAAAGTGCGTCAGGACCGGGCGCATATTATGATTATTCATAAAAATCAGGCTGTGGACTGATTGCATGGTGAAGGATAAGATCATTATTCATTCAAATTGTGTTTTATACTGACAGTTGTACTGATTGGTCAGCGTCTGGGTCACCTCACACCTGACCACTGATGTTGGTCAATTCAGATTGGATGATGTTTTGGTGGGCAAGACAAGTATTTATGACTCGGGGAATTTCATATTTTGAATGATATCAAATACAGGGCAATGACGGCAGAGATAGTGAGAAGATTGAACAACTCGCAATACTAACGAATGTAATGCAGATTAAAAGACAATCTTAGAGTAGCAAAACAGACAAGACAAACCATAAACATTATGAATTCCCAGGCTGTGGTATGTTTAACCAGCTATGTATGACATCTGGCGATTATTTATTTCAAGAGAGGAGATATTTATGTGTTCATATTTATTCTACTCTCACGTGTCGTGTGGTTGACCCTTCCACCAAAACAAAAGAATGGACGGCATAATTTCATATATTAAAAACACATATCTATCCAGGCATGCTTTTAGAATAAATTGAAATTTTGTTTACATAGGAACTGAAAATTTGAGCTTGGTCCTTAGCTTTCACAGACATGAATAATCCAACATAATTTTCCAATATTAACAGATATTCACATGACGTTGACCAGTAGCGGTGTAATCAGTGAAACCACATATCCAGGGTCACATGAAAACATAAGATAACAACAATGTTTGTATCTGTTTTTGCAACAACAAAAATGACTTCATTGAAAGCTTTAAAAAATCACGATTATAAGGAATAACAATTTTTTAACCAAAAGGTCATGATTGTTTTAACATATCCGTGTCCTTTACTTCCCGACAGGTGTATTATTTATCGCAGAATGTGGGGGAGCGTTCGTCTCTCAGTCCCGCTCTTGTTCTGCTTCCTGGCTGCATATACAACATGTGCTCCTGAGGTCATCTCAAGGTCAACGCGACAAAGCAATAGTAAGTCTTAACAGAAAGAGATAAACTTATACTTGGCATTTCTATATACTGTAATTTGAACAATTCAACTAACTAACAAACAAATGAATCGATGTTCTTTATTATCCAATCAAATGAAATTAGCGATATATTTGTCTATATTTTGGCTGTCACTCTGAATAAAATTCATCATTGTTTTATCTATTCATGCTAATTGTAGCAGTGAGTTGTGCAGCAGCGATAGATGTGGTGTTTGTGCTGGATTCCTCAGGAAGTATAGGCACCACTAACTGGAAGAAAGTACTGGACTTCACGGCCAGTCTGTCCAAGCAGTTCCTCATTGGCCCGGATGCCGTGCGGATAGGGGTGGTGAAATACAGCAACTACGCTTACAAAGCCTTTGGTCTCAACACCTTCTCCACAGAGGAGGACGTGGTCAATGCCATACTGCAGATAGAGTGGGAGAACAGGGAAACCAACACCTCCGGTGGGCTGTGGTTGATGCACTCCCTCATGTTCAGAGAGGTTGAGGGAGATAGGTTTGAGGCCCCTAATATCGCTATAGTGGTCACTGATGGAGAATCCAACAGAGATCAGCAGTTCACTATTCCTCAGGCTCAAGCAGCTCAGCATAAAGGCATCACCATCTTTGCGGTTGGAATAGGCAAAGGCGTCAGTGAGAATGAACTCAATGGCATCGCCAGCAACCAGAGCTTTGTATTTGAAGCACAGGATTTCAATGCATTAGACAACATTACAGTTTCAATTGTTAATGCGTCTTGCCAGATTATTCCAGGTAAGGTTTTTTTTACATATGTTATGAAACATGTCAAAATCTGAATTTCTCGTCGATTTATAGATCGAGTTGTGGTAACCGGGATATTTAACGTTTAATCTGAAGTTTTGTGACGTTATCTCTTTTAATTGCAGCGTGTACGGATAATGCAGATTTGCTCTTTATTTTGGATTCTTCGGGGAGTGTTGGAGAAAAAAACTTTGAGCAAGTTAAACTCTTTGTAAATGAGATAGTCGCCGACCTTAACGTAGATGATGGTCTTTCAAGAATAGCATTGATGACATACAGTAACAACGCTAGAGTGAGGTTTCATCTGGACTCGTTCAGAACCCGGAGCCAAGTATCGGCCGCTGTTAGTTCTATCCCGTACACCAGGGGGACTACGAATACTGCCGATGCCCTGAGAGTGGCGAGAGAGGAGGTGTTTACCTCGCCCGGAGACCGGACTGACTCTAGGAACATCATTGTTTTATTCACTGACGGAGGCTCCAATGATTTAAAGAGCACACTCAAAGAAGCCAAAGAAAACAAATTGCAAAATATTACAGTTCTTGTTGTGGCAATAGGCGGATGGTTAAATAGATTTGAAGTGAACACAGTTGCCTCCTACCCATACCCCAAAAACGTTTTTGCTGTGAAGAACTTTGACCTGTTTGCCACTATCAAAATTAAGCTAAGGCAAGCAATATGCAACGGTCAGTAAATTTGCTCAATTTCACTTAAGTTGAATAATATATAATATAGTTAACGCTACTGTTTGTGTATGAATTATCGCCTAATGATTCTTTGGAATTAAGAAGTTCAACAAGGATCAGAGGAAAATTGTCATTGTTACATTATTATGTAACCATAGTTCATTTGATTGGAATTTATTAAGGTTGATTTTCAATCATTGCAGATCTAAATGAATGTGCCTCCAGCCCATGTTTGAATGGCGGGACGTGCATTGATTCGGTCAATAACTATTGGTGCCAGTGCCCGGATGACTGGGCTGGGAGGAACTGCCAAGTCAGTAAGTATTGTGCTGAAAAATGTCCAATTTCCATGATAAATTGTCACTAATTATGCAGTTTGTATGCTGTGTATATAGAGTATTACCATTAACTATTATATAGATTCAAGAGTATGCATGATCTTTAATATCGTAATGAATGATGGCATAACTGGTTTTCTAGCAGACATCATTCAGTTATCTTTCTCTTTCTAGGCTGTAGATCCCATCCAGATGTTGTGCTTGCTATAGATTCATCTTCCAGCATTGGCTACGATCAGTACCAAACCCTCATGGAGTTTGCCAGGTATTTTGCTAGTGAGCTTAATATAGGGCCATCCAGAACAAGACTCGGGGTTGAGACGTATGCCAGTTCAGCTGATATCAAATTCAACCTCAACACCTACCAGACCAAACAAGATGTTGTCAATGCAATGACTTTTTCCTTCATGAATGGAAATACAAACACTGCAGGGGCCCTGGAACGCATGCGCCGTGAAATGTTTACTCCACAAAATGGCGCCAGGACTGGAACCAATCAGATTGGCGTTGTATTATCTGATGGGCGATCTGCAAATCGAATAGACACCTGGATAGAAGCTGTCAAAACTCATGAGAGTGACATATCTCTTTTGAGTGTTGGTTTCAATGTGAAAAGCAAGTGGGACCGAAAGGAGCTAAAGGGCATCGCCAGTGACCCGGATTCAACCAACTTCCAGGAAGCACTCACATTTGAAGATTTACTGAAGCTCAACATCTCGCTGGATCTCACTTCTGCCATATGCAATTGTAGATATTATTTGCGATAAATTATTCTATTACATTAAAAAATATATTGCCTTTATTCTGGTGAGCGTATTTTTTTATTTGATTATTAAGCTATATTTAATATAACATTTATGTAAAAAAAAATTTCAGCTGTTAATGAATGTGAGGGCAATCCATGTCAAGGTGGGGCAACCTGCAGGGATCGTATTAACGGGTTTGTCTGCGAATGTCCCAATGGCAGATCCGGAAAATTATGTGAACGAAGTAAGCACATAACTTGTAATATGAATTTTTAAAGATTAATTATGTAACAATCATAGTTCAAGAAGATTTCAAAATGTGATAAATTATTTTCAACTGTGCTGACATACTGCAGTGCGGAGGGTAAATTTTCTGTCCATGATTCATTCTGTCCGTCAAACTCGATCTTATAACAAAACATACCGAGTCGGGGAATCTGGGTGAGCGTATTCAGTGAGTTGGTGATGGCGGAAGGATACCCTGAGCCGAAGGCGAAGGGTATCCTTCTGCCATCACCAACGAACTGAATACGCTCACACAGATGACCCGATGAGGCATGTTTTGTTTTTATACCTCAGAAAACTACTGTATTTTTTTTTAAATGATACATGAAAAAATATATTTATCATTAAAAACGTTTTGTAAACAAAGCGCACCTCATTTGACCCCGTCACGTGACCCGAAAATAATGCGTACAGCCATAGACTGGTTGCCGCCCTCTGTGTATACACGATGTTCTTGACACTCGGCGGGAGACCAGTCTAAGATGGCCGACGGAAAATAGTGCGCACATCCTGAATATGCCACGAATATTCGGCATGGTCGTATTCATTGGAAATCTCGTTGATACGTGCATCACTGAGGTATAATCTCTGAAACTACTGGGCGGATTTCTTAGCTATTTCTAGGCGAGATGATGTATTTTCAGGGCACCAATTCTATATATTTTCCATCAGACTCAGGTTATTTCTATTTTCTCTGATATTTTGCTCTAGGAAAGGACTTAAATGATCATTTATGAAGCAATTTGACTTAAATGATCATTTATGAAGCAATTTGCAGGCATTTACAAAAAGGCACAGTTCTGAGGGCATTGGCCAATGTTTATTGTAGATTGTGATGGAACACTAGACATAGCATTCTTGGTGGATACATCAGGAAGCATAAGGGCACAGAGATTTCCCTTACTGATTGACTTTGTCAAGGAAATGGTGGATCAACTAGATGTCAGTTCTGACAGAACAAGAATTGCTGTAGCAACATTCTCTGATTCAGCAAAAACACATTTCTATTTTAACTCTTATAAGCGTAAGGAGGACATTCTTCAAGCAATAGAGATGGTCAACTTCCAGCCAGGTGCAACAAATACTGCAAGCGGGCTCGAGATTTTGAGAAGTCAAATTTTCAACGGCGGTCGAGGAGATAGAGACTTTGCTCCAAATATAGGAATTGTGATAACTGATGGAAAGTCTACTGTAAATCCACAGGACACTATACCACAAGCCATACAAGCCAGGGTAGAGGGCATACATCTTATAGCTGTCACAGTGGAAAACAACATCAACAACCTAGAGATGAAAGGCATAGCAAGTGATCCAGATAGCAGCAATATATTTAATGCCCCCAAATACTCTGACCTCCCGGCCCTGGCTGCCAAGGTGATACAAGCCACCTGTGACAGTAAGTGCTTTCTTTTTAACGTTCTCTTTTTTGATGGTGCCATTCTTTTTTGGGGTCATATTGATTATATAATCACGTTTTCCATGTTTCAGGCGTCAATGAGTGTAATAGCTCACCGTGTACAAATGGAGGTCGATGTCTCAATGGTTTAGGGCAGTTTCTATGCCAGTGTCCAGACGAATATACAGGTCTGACATGTGAAAGAAGTGAGTTTAAATTATCATCCATTTTTATGGCAAAGTTTAATCTGAATTCATGACCTTGACACTACTCTCACTGATTATGTTTTATTAAGGATGCACCTCACAGCTGGATGTTGTGTTTGTTCTTGATGCCTCTGGCAGTATGGACCAACAGTATGACTGGGAACAGCAGCTGAGCAGGAGGATTGTACAAGGTCTAAACTTTGCTGGAGCCAGGACCAGAGTAGGTGTGCTCACCTACCAAAATACTGACACTCTCCAGTTCTCCCTCAATACTTACAGCCTCCAGCAAAGCATACTGAATGCCATAGCCTACTCTAACTTGGTGTCCAATTTTGGCACGAACACTGCAGGTGCTCTCAACAAAATGTGGCAGGATATGTTTAGAAGTGCAAATGGCGATCGCAATGGTGTACCTAACGTAGCTATTGTGATGTCAGATGGCAGATCTAATATTAATCAGGCTAATACCATACCGGAAGCCAGGACGGCTAAGCAGAACGGTGTGAGAATTGTAAGTGTAGGGGTGGGCGATAATGTCAATGATCGAGAGATAGCAGGAATAGCCACATTGCCAGAAAATATGAATGCTTTCTACTTGAGGAAGGAGGTTGATATCGATAAGATTGCCAACGATATTTTAGACCAACTCTGTGCATAGTATTGATTATAATTCGATCTTGAATGAAAAAGATGTAAATATCGTGATGCACTTTTATGCGATTCGGAAAATGAATTCCTGGCATGATATATCAATTCGGAACCAAATTCAACTTTCTCTAATATCTGCTGATATTAAGAGTTAGGCGAAGAATGTATAAGGGAAAAAAACGTTTTGAATTTGAGATGAAACTAATATTGTTATAATCTCAACAAACAAAGACACTGTAAATACAGGGCAGGGCATTCTTGGTGCTTCTTAATTATTTGTGTAGACTTCAAAATCGACATTAACATTCATTGATTTACAAAGAGCAATGAGTATATATTTTCAGGTATATATCTATATATAATGAGTGATTTGTAGATAATGGTATCTATATCATTGTACTTCAAAATGAAGTAATGAATTATGGGAATATCCATTAAATGTGAACATACAATTAAGCTATATTTATTTGATTTAAATAAACTCAGTATCATTTATTTTCTATTTGTTATTTATATATTTCTACGTATTATATTTGTTTTGTTTATTGCGTTCATAGAATGTCATTTACATATATATATATATATATATATATATATATATATATATATATATATATATATATATATATATATATATATATATATAGGACAGACGTGCCATACAAATGTGCTTCTCCATAGATTATAAATCTGCATTCTGTACATTTAAAATGTTAGTTCACAATGCTGCTTATTCGTTTATTCCCTGTAATGTCTATATAAACAATAAAGTGAATGTTTTAGTATAATGAAGATATCTGTTATTCTTAATCAGCTGAGTGTTTGCCAGTTGCCGACACTAGATGGTAGATTGTCTTTCTGTCTGGTGTGTTTGTTTTCATATTTTATTTCAAACAGTTGCCAAAGATATAAATTATAAATTATTTTGTTGAACTTTTTATCCAATTTATGACCATTATTTTGAATAATGAGACGAATGAAAGCATTCCTTTGTTTCACTGACATCAAAAATTAATATTATAAATATATGGATTGCCAAAAGATGGTAATAGAGAAATCAAATCACGGAAAAAAGTGTTAAAATACTCTGGGAAACCTTCCCTAGAAAACAATTACATATTTGTCTTCATTGCTTCGCAGATGTGAGGGAGAAACTAATTTTATTAAAAATGAGTTTAAAAATGACATTGCAATGGCAAAATGATTGATATAATCAAAGAGGCATCAACTGTCAAATAAATCTTTCATAATTTTGACCTCAAAATATTCATCTCTAATATTATGAAACATAGTCAGATATGATGTGTTTGACTCTCTAGGGGGCTTGACAGGAAAAATATTCAAACTGATCTTTATCTTCTAAAAAATAACAATTTGTTAAGTGACATCTGTCCAATGGCAACTTTTACCTTTTAACTTGTATATCATGAGGTCTGTTATTCACAGTTTCGCCCCACTCTCATTGTCACTAATATCTCGTCAATGCAAAGTGTATTGTCAAACATTGAAATGTCAAAACCTTCCAGCACTTGTAAGTGGATTCTTCCAATCTCTGTTCTTGCCTCTGAATCAGAGAAATTATAAAATTGTGATTGTTGGAGATTTCTTAATGAAATAGGGCTAAATAAATAGCATATGACTCTTTAGCAAAATGAGGGACACGTCCTTGTGTAACTATAGCCACTGCAGGGTTTCCTTGAATGAATGGATTCTTATTGCACATTTGAAAGTGATTTATGTGTGTTTTAGATGTGGACCTCCCTCTTTGGAGGCGTATGCCTGGCTCTTCTTGTGGTGACCTCTAGTGGTGCATCTGTGCGAACAAAGAGGCAGGCTGTGGAGGAACCGGATATCACCTGCGAGAAAGCAGACATTGTGTTTGTTCTGGACTCATCTGGAAGTGTTGGTGCAAACAACTGGGAACTAGTCAAACGATTTACACAAGCTGTTGTTCGAGAATTGTATGTTGGTGTGAACGCTGTCCAGGTACTTATGAACGGATTTGAGATTTACATGATTGTGCCTTATTCACCGATCAGAATAAATAGACGTAAGGACACATCCCTGCTGTCAATAGGCTCGTTCCTTCAAAAAATGAGAAATCAAAATTTTAATCACGCTGTAAACAATTTTAAATTCTGGAAGTAAGAAATTAGTTTTAAACAATTAAGCTTCATCTATTTTAAATAATGTAGGCCCTGACGTCTCTCATGCAATTTTCAACCCCAAGTCTAAATGTTTGTCTATTACTGATCCATAGAGATATATATCTTAGTTTCATTTGTGAAATAAGACAGCTATTTTGATATTATGTCAGTGGCGACAAAGACAGTGAAAATGATTGGTCTCAGGACTGATCCTTGAGGAACCGCATATCTCCTCTTCACTTCGGTATCAAATTCGTTTCTTGGGTGGCTTTGGTATTATTACTATGTGGTCGGAAAGTCAATTATCTACAGCAAATGGAGAGTGAACACCTTACTAGTTGTTAACAGTTATGGATGAGACAGTGGCAATGTCAAGTTGCAGGCTAAACATATTTTACTTTTAGCAAAAGAACATATTTTCATTCATCCACTTGCACTTGCAGAGTAATATAAAATCACTAGGAATAAAAAATATCATAATTATTGTCATAAATATTTAATGTTTTATCAAAACAATGATTTTGATAAAACAAATACACTTTTTGTTAAATATTTAATGTATCTTAGCGTTAAAGTAAAATATTATTTTGAAAAATGTTTTCAGGTAGGTCTCATGATCTACGGAAACAAGGGGTATGTGCAGTGGAACCTGAACACATACGTGACACAAGATGAATTGGTGAATGCCATTGACTTTATACCGTGGAAGGATGAGGCCACCAACACTTCCGGGGCCATGTGGACAGCTAGGACTCAGCTGTTCACTGCAGAGGCCGGGGACAGAGATGGTGTGCCTAACCTTATGATTGTCGTCACAGGTAAATGACAGGGCGTGATCAGTGGTTGGCCCTTGTACATATATGTTAAATTTTATATTTAAATGTGGCACCTGACAGTTATCTTTGATTTAAATCTGAATTGATTATTTATTTTGACATTCTCTTAAATCTTTCTTGAATAATTGGTCCCTCATTTTTAAAATCACTGTCAACCATTATAATTCAGACGGTGAGTCTAATCGTGACAAGGAGAATGTGGTGCCGGAAGGTCTGGCCGCTAAGGAGGCTGGGATAGAAGTGCTAGTCCTGGGGATCACAGACCAGATTGACCAAGATGAACTTCTCAACATAGTGGCGGGAAACTCTGACAACATCTTTATGGCAGCAGAATTCACCATGCTGGATAGCATCAAATCTAAAGTGACCGATAAAGCGTGTTCTAAAACAACAGGTATGATTCATATGCAATGTTGTTGTAATTTAACTCAAACTAATTGTTTTCCCAGCCCATAGTCGAATACCAAATAACTCTGCCTAACTGCCTCATCCTCTTCTTGATCACAGCATTGTGAGATCATGTGTCCCCACTATTATTCTGCGTATACTATGAGTGCCCAGGAGACAAATGTGGAGGGGGCAACACCACAAATCAAATCAAATGAAAAACTCTAATCTCTCACTTTTGAAATATAAATGTCAACAAGCTTATCAGCACCAATATATATATATATATATATATATATATATATATATATATATATATATATATATATATATTTCAAAATTAGATTGCAATATCTAGTTTTAAATCAATAAATGTTGATGTTTTCTATTAAAGTGTGCACAGCCCTAGGCGATTTGGTCTTCATTCTGGACTCATCTGGTAGCGTGAGGTCCAGCAACTTCGACAAGGTCCTCAATATGGTATCCAGCCTTGTGAAAGATTTACCAATGTCTGCCGTGGGAGAAAGGGTAAGGAGCACAACAAAACTAATTACATAAAGAAAAAAAAACTTTTACAATTTGTCAATAAGTCAATATCTTCATCAAGACAATACTCATGGTGGAGTAATTTGGCTTTCGTTTGGTTTGAATGTGATAATAATAGGGAAGTCTACAAATGGTATGGCTCACATTAAAATAACAGAAACACGTTTCATATGAGTATTTCCTGTGCAGGCAGGCGTGATAACATTCAGCACAAATGCAAGGATTGAAATACAACTGACAGACTATACCAATGCTTCCCTGATGGCCGAGGCTGTCAAGAAAATCAAGTATGTGAGTGGCACGACCAACACTGCTGAAGCCTTAGACCTTATGGTGAACAATATGCTGCTTGATGCCAGACCGGATATGCCCACCATTGCAGTCATCTTCACAGGTAAGTATATCAATTACTTTGTGTTTAATATAAATTCCATCGTATCATTACTGAATTAATGTTAGTAAAACATATATATATATATATATTTGATATAAATGTCTAATAATCGGTACAACACGAAAAAATAATATCAATCACTTTAAAAGCATGGGCAACATTGTAAGGCTCCTATTTTCAGATGGAGGGTCAAATGACTTTGAGAAGACGGTCCAGGCAGCAAACAATGCCAAGCAGGCAGGTGTGATCATCATTGTGGTTGCCCTGGGAGACTGGATTAACACAAATGAGATCAGATCTATGGCTACCATGCCTGTAGAAAGCAACGTCTTCTCTGTCAGCTTTGCTGACCTAGATTCCATTTCTGGACGTCTCCAAGAAGCCTTTTGTAACGGTGTGTAGAACAAATACACTTACATCAACATGAAATTAATTTTTGTGGTAAATCTTAAACTAGGACGTCTTTTTCTCACCTATTTCACAATTATCATTTAGTGTTGTATTATACATATAACTCTTTTGTCATCCACAAAATCTCATTTTCAAACTGTTTAAATACAAAGAAAGTCATTTGTCAAATCGCGGTTTTTACAGTCTCGTTCTTCTTTCAGCTTAAATTAACATTTTATCACGTGACTGATCAGTTTCTTTTACTTTCATCATTTTATATTCCAAACTTTTTAATGGGTAATAGTTCAACAAATATGAATACATCAATAAATATCGGGTCACAAATAGTTTTCAACATAGAATCGTTTTCATTTTACATAATGCGTTTGTTTCAGACATCGATGACTGTGTCAACAACCCATGTCAGAATGGCGGTTCCTGTCAGGATATGGTGAATATGTACATGTGTGACTGTCCTCAAGGCTTCATGGGAATGACCTGCCAATACAGTCAGTATTCAAATCACATATACCACAGCTGAATGTTTCTTCTAGAGCTCAATTTTGATTAATCATTGATTGTTGTATTATTTTACAATATTTGTGTTGGGGTGGTCCTCATATTGGTTCCTCTCCCAGAATTGCACAAAATGATATAAAAAAAACACGCAAGGTTATGCCTCAGTCACAGGCTAAAACAGCTTGCATAATAGTTCTCCAGTGATCTTATATATGGCATTATATCAATAATTGTGTTGTGCAAATATTAAGCGATATTAAGTTGGGCAACATTGATCACCGATTGACTAGAGAAACTACATTTTTTAATCGCATTGACACTTTTCCCGATGTTTTATCACTGGAATTAACATCTTATATACAACGTTGGTCCATTTCACCTAGTGATGTATCACCTAGTAATGTATCACTCTTGCTGTTTATTTGTCACCAGCTTGCGATGTTTTCGCCTAGTAATGTATCACTCTTGCTGTTTATTTGTCACCAGCTTGCGAGGTTTTCGCCTAGTAATGTATCACTCTTGCTGTTTATTTGTCACCAGCTTGCGAGGATTTCACCTAGTAATGTATCACTCTTGCTGTTTATTTGTCACCAGCTTGCGAGGATTTCACCTAGTAATGTATCACTCTTGCTGTTTATTTGTCACCAGCTTGCCAGGATTTCACCTAGTAATGTATCACTCTTGCTGTTTATTCGTCACCAGGTTGCCAGGATCCAGCGGATGTGGTTCTTGCGTTGGACTCTTCCTCGTCTATAGGAGATGACAACTACTTTGGGCTGCTGGCTGCCATGAAGCACGTGGTGGGGAACATGAACATCAACCCTGACTATGGCATGCAGGTGGCCGTGGAGACCTTCTCCGACACTGGCAACATCAGGTCCTACCTCAACCAATACGAGAACCCCATGATGGCCATGGATATGATGAACTACGAGTATAGCAAGGGTACCACAAACACTGCAAACGCCATAAAGTAGGTCACAAACCATCCATAAAATTACAACGGCTTTTATTGTATAATAGTGTGTTATGATTTAATGTTATACTGTCCTAGACCTGTGCCATGCTAAGCTGTGTATTATCGGTTATTTTCTTCACCCCAATTATTGTGATATGTCTATAAACATTTTCACATTTTCAAATCTGAGGTAAGTAACTGCAAATAAAATATTAAGCATATTAAGCTCTTTCTTTTCAGAGACATGAGTAACAGCATATTTGGCACATCAGGGGACCGATCAAATGTGCGAAATATAGGAATCATTGTCACCGATGGGCACTCAAACAGCAGAAACAGTACATTTTATGTATGATGGTTTATATCATTATTTAGATCAAAATTAAATTATCATTACTATTGCTCTATGGTGTATGCAGAATGAATATAGGTTCCCAAGGTAATGGGAAAAGAAGAGTCTACTCGCAACCATTGATTATAAAGACTTGGGAGCAAATATTAATGGAAAATTTAATCAAAATGGACGCCCATTTAGTTTGTTTAGATATTACCAGAGAACGATATACTAAATGACGTATGCGGCAATAGTATATGATACAGTCAAGCTTTATCTTTAACAATATCGCCAGTATCAATATCCACAGTGGAGTAAGATTACTAGATATCCATAATATATTACCACATCCGGTGTTCCTATTCGCAGAACAATGACGTTGGCCACAGACATTTAAAAGATGAAAATGGTTTTATTTGTGAAAACGATCTTCCCAGCACTGTCATAAAAGGCCAGATAGAAACCTGTCATATATATGTACTGCATTATCACAAAGACATCATAACAAAAATTTTCTTATACAACAGGAAGCAAGCAAGGCTCATGAGAATGGCATCACCATGCTGAGCATAGCTGTCAACGTGCAGGGTGCGTACAATGCCCGGGAGGTGAGAGGCATCACCAGTGACCCGGATGAGAGTAACATGCTGAGCTTCACCAGTTACCAGGACGTGTATGAGAGGCGGGAGGAGCTGGTCGCCAGACTCTCAGAGGCCATGTGCAACAGTAATGTGACATTCACTATTAGCTAATCACCTACTTCATAGTTATCACCCAAACATGACCAAACAAATGAAAATTTAGGTAGAACCTTTCTTAAAAATGCCATGTAATTTATCATACACCTGATATGCGATAATTTATTTGCATAAAATTTGTTGCCAGCTTTTTATAAAAAAACCTTTGACAGCAAAGGCTGTTCATGCTGTGGTATTAGTTAATGATATATATATATATATATTAATATATATATATATATATATATAGAGAGAGAGAGAGAGAGAGAGAGAGAGAGAGAGAGAGAGAGAGAGAGAGAGAGAGAGAGAGAGAGAGAGAGAGAGAGAGAGAGAGAGAGATATTAATATATATACATACATATATGCAGGTTTTTTTCAACCATTACTTGTTATAAGCAATATTTTAACATTTGTCTTTATCAGATATCAATGAGTGTTCCAGTAATCCGTGTCAGGGAGATGCTATTTGTGTGGACGGCATCAACAAATTTACATGTCAGTGTCCGTTTGGCCGGACAGGACTCCTCTGTGAGAGATGTGAGTCACATCCTTTATCCAATTTTATGGCTATGCGATTCAAAATGTGATAAAATACGCTGCTGTAGCAAAAAGAACTGATCGAAAATTGTTTATAGAGTCAAAACTATAGGCCCATCACGCACACGGTGTACTCCCACTACATGTTCCCACTACATACTCCCACTACATACTCCCATTACATACTCCCACTACATACTCACACTACATACTTCCATACTCCCACCACATACTCCCACTACATACTCCCACTACATACTCACACTACATACTCTCACTACATACTCACACTACATACTCCCACTACATACTCCCACCACATACTCCTACTACATACTCCCACTACATACTCCCACTACATACTCCCACCACATACTCCCACTACATACTCCCACCACATACTCCCACCACATACTCCCACCACATACTCCCACTACATACTCCCACCACATACTCCCACTACATACTCCCACCACATACTCCCACCACACACTCCCACCACATACTCCCACCACATACTCCCACTACATACTCCCACTACATACTCCCACCACATACTCCCACTACATACTCCCACTACATACTCTCACTACATACTCCCACTACATACTTCCACCACATACTCCCACTACATACTCCCACCACATACTCCCCCTTCATACTCCCGCTTCATACTCCCACTACATACTCCCACTACATACTCCCACTACATACTCCCACTACTCCCACTACATACTCCCCCTTCATACTCCCACCACATACTCTCACTACATACTCCCACTACATACTCCCACCACATACTCCCACTACATACTCCCACTACATACTCTCACTACATACTCCCACTACATACTCCCACCACATACTCCCACTACATACTCTCACCACATACTCCCACTACATACTCCCGCTACATACTCCGGCTACATACTCCCACTACATACTCCCACCACATACTCCCACCACATACTCCCACTACATACTCCCACTACATACTCCCATCACATACTCCCACTACATACTCACTACATACTCCCACCACATACTTCCATACTCCCACCACATACTCCCACCACATACTCCCGCTGCATACTCCCACCACATACTCTCACCACATACTCCCGCTACATACTCCCACCACATACTCCCGCTTCATACTCCCGCTTCATACTCCCACTACATACTCCACTACATACTCCCACTACTCCCACTACATACTCCCCCTTCATACTCCCACCACATACTCCCACTACATACTCTCACCACATACTCCCACTACATACTCTCACCACATACTCCCACTACATACTCCCACCACATACTCCCACTTCATACTCCCACCACATACTCCCACCACACACTCCCACCACAAACTCCCACCACATACTCCCACTACATACTCCCACTACATACTCCCACCACATACTCCCACTACATACTCCCACTACATACTCTCACTACATACTCCCACTACATACTTCCACCACATACTCCCACTACATACTCCCACCACATACTCCCGCTTCATACTCCCGCTTCATACTCCCACTACATACTCCCACTACATACTCCCACTACATACTCCCACTACTCCCACTACATACTCCCCCTTCATACTCCCACCACATACTCTCACTACATACTCCCACTACATACTCCCACCACATACTCCCACTACATACTCCCAATACATACTCTCACTACATACTCCCACTACATACTCCCACCACATACTCCCACTACATACTCTCACCACATACTCCCACTACATACTCCCGCTACATACTCCGGCTACATACTCCAACTACATACTCCCACCACATACTCCCACCACATACTCCCACTACATTCTCCCACTACATACTCCCATCACATACTCCCACTACATACTCACTACATACTCCCACCACATACTTCCATACTCCCACCACATACTCCCACCACATACTCCCGCTGCATACTCCCACCACATACTCTCACCACATACTCCCGCTACATACTCCCACCACATACTCCCGCTTCATACTCCCGCTTCATACTCCCACTACATACTCCACTACATACTCCCACTACTCCCACTACATACTCCCCCTTCATACTCCCACCACATACTCCCACTACATACTCTCACCACATACCCCCACTACATACTCTCACCACATACTCCTACTACATACTCCCACTACATACTCCCACTACATACTCCCACTACATACTCACACTACATACTTCCATACTCCCACCACATACTCCCACTACATACTCCCACTACATACTCACACTACATACTCCCACTACATACTCCCACTACATACTCACACTACATACTCCCACTACATACTCCCACCACATACTCCTACTACATACTCCCACTACATACTCCCACTACATACTCCCACCACATACTCCCACTACATACTCCCACCACATACTCCCACCACATACTCCCACCACATACTCCCACTACATACTCCCACCACATACTCCCACTACATACTCCCACCACATACTCCCACCACACACTCCCACCACATACTCCCACCACATACTCCCACTACATACTCCCACTACATACTCCCACCACATACTCCCACTACATACTCCCACTACATACTCTCACTACATACTCCCACTACATACTTCCACCACATACTCCCACTACATACTCCCACCACATACTCCCGCTTCATACTCCCGCTTCATACTCCCACTACATACTCCCACTACATACTCCCACTACATACTCCCACTACTCCCACTACATACTCCCCCTTCATACTCCCACCACATACTCTCACTACATACTCCCACTACATACTCCCACCACATACTCCCACTACATACTCCCACTACATACTCTCACTACATACTCCCACTACATACTCCCACCACATACTCCCACTACATACTCTCACCACATACTCCCACTACATACTCCCGCTACATACTCCGGCTACATACTCCCACTACATACTCCCACCACATACTCCCACCACATACTCCCACTACATACTCCCATCACATACTCCCACTACATACTCACTACATACTCCCACCACATACTTCCATACTCCCACCACATACTCCCACCACATACTCCCGCTGCATACTCCCACCACATACTCTCACCACATACTCCCGCTACATACTCCCACCACATACTCCCGCTTCATACTCCCGCTTCATACTCCCACTACATACTCCACTACATACTCCCACTACTCCCACTACATACTCCCCCTTCATACTCCCACCACATACTCCCACTACATACTCTCACCACATACTCCCACTACATACTCTCACCACATACTCCCACTACATACTCCCACCACATACTCCCACTACATACTCCCACCACATACTCCCACCACACACTCCCACCACAAACTCCCACCACATACTCCCACTACATACTCCCACTACATACTCCCACCACATACTCCCACTACATACTCCCACTACATACTCTCACTACATACTCCCACTACATACTTCCACCACATACTCCCACTACATACTCCCCCTTCATACTCCCACCACATACTCTCACTACATACTCCCACTACATACTCCCACCACATACTCCCACTACATACTCCCACTACATACTCTCACTACATACTCCCACTACATACTCCCACCACATACTCCCACTACATACTCTCACCACATACTCCCACTACATACTCCCGCTACATACTCCGGCTACATACTCCCACTACATACTCCCACCACATACTCCCACCACATACTCCCACTACATACTCCCACTACATACTCCCATCACATACTCCCACTACATACTCACTACATACTCCCACCACATACTTCCATACTCCCACCACATACTCCCACCACATACTCCCGCTGCATACTCCCACCACATACTCTCACCACATACTCCCGCTACATACTCCCACCACATACTCCCGCTTCATACTCCCGCTTCATACTCCCACTACATACTCCACTACATACTCCCACTACTCCCACTACATACTCCCCCTTCATACTCCCACCACATACTCCCACTACATACTCTCACCACATACCCCCACTACATACTCTCACCACATACTCCCACTACATATTCCCACCACATACTCCGGCTACATACTCCCCCTACATACTCCCACCACATACTCCCACTACATACTCTCACCACATACTCCCACCACATACTCCCACCACATACTCCCACTACATACTCCCGCTACATACTCCCGCTACATACTCCCACTACATACTTCCACCACATACTCCCACCACATACTCCCACTACATACTCCCACTACATACTCCCACCACATACTACCACTACATACTCTCTGTGCCCCCACATAGTTACTATTGAAACAACGTTTTTAGATGCTGTACTGACGTAGTTCAAAAAGCCCTGGTGTGACAGGTCTTCAACAATTAATATAAAGAATCGTGAACATAGAGGAACACCATATTTTACAAGCTCATTGCCTGTTGCAGCTTGTGACGGTACAGCTGATATCATTCTGATGATAGATTCCTCCGGTAGTATCAGGGAGGATAGGTTTGAAGATGTTAAATCCTGGGCTAAACAAGTGGTCTACAACCTTGAGGTGACTGAAAGTCGTACACGGATTGGTGTGCTACAGTTCTCTGATAACGCCCAAAGGATATTTGATTTAAATCAGTTCAGAATGAAGGAAGATGTTATTCAGGTGAGTTGATCAAATCTATTTTCATATTTCAAGGTATTACTGTATTTAATGCATCTGAAATAATTTGCGCTCGGTAAACAGTATAAATAGTGGTCTGGGTGGCTATGCATTGCCTCAACAAAACAAACAAAAACAGGATATATTAAAGACATGAAAAAGTGTTAAGGTCTATAATCCACAATCAGTTTGAAGCATCTAGAGAGAACTTCGGGTGGTCTCGTATATTTACGTAACTGCCTTCGGCTCTGGGGCACACGTGGCGGACAAACTCGTTTGCATGAGATTTTTAAATACCCAACTCTTTTAGTGATAATTCATATTTTATGCCATGATTATATCTAAAATGTCCTATAAAAGCTTGATTATTCTTTGGATGGCATTAAATAAAGAAAATATAAATACTTGATATAAGTCACCAGGTGCAAAAACTGAGTTGAACCCGTTTTAACGGTAGTTAAAACGGGTTCAATTTAGATAATAAAAATTTAAGACTAGCTGGTTAAGTTTATCTTTTCTGTGCTAAATTAACAATATCATTACTTTGAACACATTTAGGCCAAAAAAACATAAATCTGTCCCAGTTTTTCATTGTGGATTATAGACCTTAAGGAGGAAGAGTATAAGATGAACACAGAAAAGAAATGTCTCCCTATAGTCTTCCTAATACTAAAGAATATTATACAGATTCTACTTAGTACTGAGTGGTTTGTGTCTTGCTCAGCCAACTGATTACAGGTCGGGACATGATGTTGGTCACTTCTGATTGAATGGTATTTGGAGCATATTAAGTATTTATGGTCCTCTCGCTCAGTGATTGAACCAAAGGAAAACGAACAAAAACCAAAAGACTGTATAATGTTGCAGACCAGGATTTTAATCATATTAAAACTAATATATAAAATAAATGGCTTCAAGCCATAACATATGAAATCTTAATATCCAAATAAAATTACCAATCATATTCAAATTAAATTTTTGACATAAATGACTTCAAATCACAACATATTCAATCTCAATATCCAAATAGATTTTCTAATCATATTCAAATTAAATTTATCACATAACAAAACTTATTTAACACTTCACAATAAATGCCTCTTATTGTCTATTTTAACAGGCAATAGATAGCCTTGAATACACGAGAGGTAAAACTAACATAGCAGACGCTCTGGCAGTGATCAGGGACATGTTCACTGCTAACTATGGAGACAGAGTAGAGGTTCCCAACTTTGCTATCCTGCTCAGTGACGGACAGCCTACCGTTGATGTGGACAACACCCTACCGGAAGCCATTCAGGTGAGTTGCTCACACTTCCTGTTCACAAATAGCTATTTCTAAGTAGTAATGAAATATACTTAATATCGTTTAAAATACTGCATATAAAACATTTGATGATAAAAAAACCCATATTTAGCGTATCAGCAGCAAATATGAATATATTATGTTATTAGAGAATTGTAATACATCACGTATTCAACATTAAATACATGACATGCTAGTAATTTCTGTATCAAAATAAATAAATCACGCTATAATAATCTGTCTGGTTGAGTCCAGAAATATTTTCAAAGTAACCGCTTGTTATTTTGCTGCAGGCTCGCATTGACGGGATTCACCTGATCGTGGTGGTCCCCGAGGGAGACGCTAATAGTCTCTCGTACCAGGGCATCGCCTCCAGGCCGTTTGATTACAATATCTTCGCAGTCCCCAACTTTGCCTTGCTCTCCCAGGTTCAGGATGCTGTCATCAACTCCGTGTGTGACGGTCAGCCTTAGACTATCCCATTTAAAGCGTTGAAATTGCATTTCTAATAATTGCTGGATATTGAACCACTTCCAAATATTAATTGTTGGATTATGAGGCCCCTCTGAATACCATTTTTGATGATTGTTGGATTACTTCTGATTATTATTTTGATAAATTTTTGGATACTGAATCCCTTCCAAACATAATTTGTCATAATTGCTTGTTGAGAAATCATTTTTCAATAACACTCAATTTTCAAGTTATTGTTTATTTACAAATTAAAAGATAAGAACAGCATATCAAGTAAAATATAAATGAACATACCACGACTTAAATCCACACTTTTTATGTTTTTTATCAGATTTCAATGAGTGCTCCAGTAATCCGTGTCAGAATGGAGGTATTTGTTTGGACGGTTTGAGTAGCTACCTCTGCCTCTGCCAAGCAGAATACACCGGCGAAAACTGTGATCGAAGTGAGTAGCAGGCGCAATCATTCATTCTTTAAAGGATCTCTGCAAAGTATAACAAGAATGGAAATTTACAATATTATAGTAATTGCGTTGAATGTTCATATTGACATTTTAAAACTCAGTCGACGTTTTTGGTTTGGTTGTAATGTTTACAATAAGTTAACATTCATTGTATGCATAGACACCTAATTACAGAAAAAAATATATTTGGAAATATGAAGCAAAGTTCAGCAATGCAAACAAGAAATGACTTCTTGATATTGTCTCAACTGTCAAGTCACAATGGCCGCTCTCATCAATCCTATCAGATTGCACACGATACAACGTTCATGTCACAATGATTGCTCCCCATAAATCTTGTCCAATCAGATTGCACACGATACAACGTTTATGTCACAATGACTGCTCCTCATCAATCATATCCAATCAGATTGCACACGATACAACGTTCATGTCACAATGACTGCTCCCCATAAATCTTGTCCAATCAGATTGCACACTTTAAATCGGTAATGCCACAATGACCGCTCCCCATCTTCATCTGATCGCACACCTTACATGACATCATAGTTTCCATGTCACAATCAGGCGGGGTACAGCCTCTGCTACTGGAGTGTGTGTTTGCATTTGTTCAGGGTGCATGCAGAGGTGGGATGTGGTGTTCATTCTGGATGCCTCGGGCAGCAATGAGGAGAACTTCGCCCTGTCTCAGGCTCTCTCCACCAGGATCGTCCAGGGACTCAACTTTGCCGGCAGTCTGGTCCGCGTCGGCATGATGCTCTATACCGACGATTCCTATGTCCAGTTCCAACTGAACACCTACTCCAGTCAACTAGAGGTAACACACTCTGTCACAAGAAAGGATTTCTTTGAAAAAGAAATAATATTGTTCTGTTGAAAACAATGTTTATTCACACATTCATATTTTTCATAAAATGTATCAAATCTATGTTTCACAATGAAATTATTCAAAATCATCGATCTTAGAAAAATATGTTATAATGAAAGATCAAGGTATCAGTGACATGCAGAGGGTTGCCCAACTTACTAGGAGTTTATGATTGAATCATTAGGCCTTGTATTAATCTTCGTCTTGTTCAGATTATTTTTTTATTAAGATATTAATGAAAACTATCTATTTTAGTCTAATCTATTTTAGTCTAATCTATTTTAGTCTAATCTATTTTAGTCTAATCTATTTTAATCTAATCTATTTTAGTCTAATCTATTTTAGTCTAATCTATTTTAGTCTAATCTATTTTAGTCTAATCTATTTTAGTCTTACCTATTTTAGTCTAATCTATTTTAGTCTAATCTATTTTAGTCTAATCTATTTTAGTTTTATCTATTTTAATCCATTCTAATCTACATTTATCTGTTCTAATCTATTCTGATTAATCTACTATAATCTATACTAAACAATCTATTCCAATTAATCTACTTAATCAATTCTAATATATTCCAATCTTCTTGTGAGCTTTCATCAAGTCGCGGGAGAGTACTTTTACAACGGAGATTCTTGAAACGTCCCATTTTCTGCCTGCATTATTTTAGGCTCGATAATAAACTTGGAAAATAAAATAACTTGATTTCCCTTATCAAAGTATTGTCATGATAAAACATGAAGAAAGTAACTCTTGATTTCTAGGTATTGAATGCCATTGCCTTTCTGCGCATGTCAGGAAAAACCAATACTGCTGGAGCGATCAACAAGGCCAAAAACGAGATGTTCACGTCCAGTAACGGAGATAGGTCCGGTGACCCCAATGTAATCATTTTACTGACGGACGGCTTCTCCAATGTCAACGAGGGGGACACTCTCTCTGAGGCCCAAAATGCCAAGGACAGTGGTATATCTATCATAGCTGTAGGCATGGGAACTGATATCCGCCAGTCTGAGATAGATGATATAGCCTCCACCCCAACTAGTGAATATTCTTACAATGCCCAGAGGGATAGTTTAGACTCTGTGGCAAATCTGATCCTGGATAGGCTATGCTCATAAACAGGTAATATCTACCATCATTTTGTAATTATAATTAATATTATATCGTATTAATATATTAATATTAATAAGGTTTTATAGTCAAATTGCAATTTTGGTTTGAGGGTTCTGCCTAAAATATGTTCAAAATGATAGTAATCACATCAATGATGAACAAGAATCGGAATTGCATAGAACAAGCAGAAATAGATGTATTTTCCTTTTGTAGGTTATGAGAGAATTGCCAACCGAAGTGAACTGATAACACTGGTCCATCACTACCTCAGCCTTGATGACAGAATTGCTTACATTAGAATAATTGTGATCATGAAAGAGAGAGAGAGAGGTATCTCATGTCCGTGGAGAACATTTAATCCAGATCATTACTTGCTACAATTTTTGTTAAGACAACCCCGAAACTAACTAATATCTGAAATCATATTTCGCAACGTAACTTATGGAGTGCTGTCTTGATTTTTTTTTCCTTTAAATCTATTACCGCATAACATCTTTACAAGCAGGTAAACTTTTTTTGTGACCGCCGTACAATGGAGATAAATTCTGGTAGTCCATACTTGAAAAGCCAATGTTATATTTGTGATATAGGTGAAATATAAATGGATATATTTTATATTACATTTTTTGTATCTGTATTTGATTTTGAATGCAGTGTAATATTTGTCGATGCCAAGTGTGGCCTTGGTCACATGAGTGCTGCTCTCGGGTTTCAATGTTTGGCTGTTTCTAAGCGGTTACTCCCAATAACACGTTTTACTTTCCTTGTTTTGCATTTTTATATATTTATACATTTAGACAAGGCAAATCACGATGCAAATCTAGTTCATAACAACTAAATGTCGAAGTTTGGTAACAAGTGCTCAGATTAGTCAGAGATTTCTTTCACTGATAAATTGGTTCTTGTATTATTTCCTTCATTATGCATTGGATAATGTCAGTGTATGTTAGGCCAACTTACATGTTGAGCTGTATTTAACTACCAATTGGCCCAATTAATAAATAGTTGTTCCAACAGCTTGATGGAACAGCTATTGCTGCACTCTTTTGATATACTGTAATTACCCTAGCACTGAAAATATGTCCCAACCCTATCACACCATAACTCAATAGGATGAAATTGCAGACAGTTATTTGTTCTAATATGTGTTTGATATAACAATTATACCTTCTTTAGACTTATAAATGATAATATTGAATTATTGATAAGAATATACTTTCCATAGAAGTCTTTAGGTGTATGGGATGAGTTTTGTAATTAAATTTTTAGCCCGGTTGTCCAAGACATTAAAAACATAGGTTTATGTATGCAGCATTAGTAAGCACAACACCCTTTTCTTTATTGTGAATAGATTCAATAGATTTCAAAAAATAATTTACATGACATATTAAAAAATATAATGTGATATGAATGAATAAATGGTTGACTAGATAATGTGTAACAATATAATTAAACAATCCTTACATCACAGAATTTTAAGATATCAGTTATGTATAAAATAGATATGTATAAATTATTAAAAAGACTTAAATACCATTTGATGTTCTGTGGTTCTTGATAGATAGGTCAATGACCTAGGTAAACAAGAGCTCCACCCTTAAAATTGGTTATAAAGCCCTATTTGGTTTAAAAACAATACTATCACAGAAGTATCTACAGTATCAAATAACGTATGTAAATCTTGCACATTAAAATTTTGAGTTCTTATAATATCAAAATCGATACACTCAATTAAAATATGTTTAACAGTTATAACCCTTTGATAACGAATGCACTGAGGCTCTTTAAAAAGATAGCAATGTGTCAAATGAACATGCCCTATTCTTATATGCATTAAAACAGACTCTTCTCTTCTGTTAATTCTACAAGCACCTTTAGTTCTACCTGGAACGGCCTTAATTTCATGTAATTTATTAAATATAGCTTCGTTCCAGAGCAATTGCCATTAAGAATGTAAAAAAGAGTAATATATTTCTTAAACTCTGTGTAAGGAATAAGCATATTTATTGGGCGTTTGTCCAATGCTGCCACTGCCCGAAAAATAAGATTTACAAAAATAAACATGTATTGTTTTTCCATTGTAAAGACCAATGAAGATCTTTCAGCTAATAAACAATTTTGTAAATACCATTTACTTATTTACAATGCTTAAATATGTTGTATTTTACCAAATATATCAAATTGCATGTATCAGTTCATAAACAATGTTGTAAAGATTGTTGAATGTCTTTACAATATTGTATTTATGTTGTTAATATCAGTATATATTCATATCACCTTTAATCAATATTATGGTTAATTGTATTTTTCAACTTGGACATTTTGATCATATATTCGTATATGTAAATGAGAATAGGGATTTTTTTTATACATGTTACATAAAGAGCTTCACATGAAAGGACAAACAAATATGTAAAATTACTTCTATGATTAGTAGCTCTTGGAATTGCATAATATTATATGCACATATGCATACAACATTGGAAAATGTGCATTTGAGGACTTTATTTGAGGACTTAAAAATTGATAAATTACTACATCAGGATATGATATATTGCATTGTAAGTGACAAGATATCTCTATTTGCATGTTCCCCAGGTTGTTCAGATACTGTTAGGACTTTTCAGAGTGAAAATATGTTCACTACAAGCCAAGATATTAGCAAATCTTGCATGGGAAGTGACAAGAAATTTATAAAACATTTAAATCGCGCCTGCCATTTTTTACACCTTTATGGTACTATTCAACATTCAGATCTCTTAGATATCTATATTTCCATGATGCTGAGGATGTTTAGATACTGTTAGGACTTTTCAGAGTGAAAATATGTTCACTGCAAGCTAAGATATAAGCAAATCTTGGATTGTAAGTGACATGAGAGGGTATAAAATGTCAAAAAATTGTGTAAATCGCGCCTGCCGTTTTTTTTATACTTTTATGGTACTAGTCAACATTCAGATCTCTTAGATATCTATATTTCCATGATCCTGACATTGTTTAGATACTGTTAGGGCCTTTCAAAGTGAAAATATGCTCACTACAAGCCAAGATATTAGCAAATCTTGGATGGGAAGTGACAAGAATGGTATAAAACATTAAAATTGCGCCTGCCGTTTTTTACACCTTTATGGTACTATTTATCATACAGATCTCTTAGATATCTCTATTTCCGTGATCCTTAGGTTGTTTAGATACTGTTAGGACTTTTCAGAGTGAAAATATGTTCATTACAAGCCAAAATATTAGCAAATCTTGGATGGGAAGTGACAAGAAATGAATAAAACATTAAAATTGCGCCTGCCGTTTTTTACACCTTTATGGTACTATTCAATATTTAGATCTCTCAGATATCTATATTTCCATGATCCTGAGGTTGTTTAGATACTGTTAGGACTTTTCAGAGTGAAAATATGTTCACTACAAGCCAAGATATTAGCAAATCTTGCATGGGAAGTGACAAGAAAGGTATAAAACATATTAAAATCGCGCCTGCCGTTTTTTACACCTTTATAGTACTATTCAACATTCAGATCTCTTCGATATCTCTATTTCCATGATCCTGAGGTTGTTTAGATACTGTTTGGTCTTTTCAGAGTGAAAATATGTTCACTACAAGCCAAGATATTAGCAAATCTTGGATTTGAAGTGACAAGAAAGATATAAAACATTAAAATCGCGCCTGCCGTTTTTTACACCTTTATGGTACTATTTACCATACAGATCTCTTAGATATCTCTATATCCATGATCTTGGGGTTGTCCAGATACTGTTAGGACTTTTCAGAGTGAAAATATGTTCACTGCAAACTAAGATATAAGCAAATCTTGGATTGTAAGTGACATGAGAGGGTATAAAATGTCAAAAAATTGTGTAAATCGCGCCTGCCTTTTTTTATACTTTTATGGTACTATTCAACATTCAGATCTCTTAGATATCTATATTACCATGATTCTGACATTGTTTAGATACTGTTAGGGCCTTTCAAAGTGAAAATATGCTCACTACAAGCCAAGATATTAGCAAATCTTGGATGGGAAGTGACAAGAATGGTATAAAACATTAAAATTGCGCCTGCCGTTTTTTACACCTTTATGGTACTATTTATCATACAGATCTCTTAGATATCTCTATTTCCATGATCCTGAGGTTGTTTAGATACTGTTAGGACTTTTCAGAGTGAAAATATGTTCATTACAAGCCAAAATATTAGCAAATCTTGGATGGGAAGTGACAAGAATGAATAAAACATTAAAATTGCGCCTGCCGTTTTTTACACCTTTATGGTACTATTCAACATTCAGATCTCTTAGATATCTATATTACCATGATCCTGACATTGTTTAGATACTGTTAGGGCCTTTCAAAGTGAAAATATGCTCACTACAAGCCAAGATATTAGCAAATCTTGGATGGGAAGTGACAAGAATGGTATAAAACATTAAAATTGCGCCTGCCGTTTTTTACACCTTTATGGTACTATTTATCATACAGATCTCTTAGATATCTCTATTTCCATGATCCTGAGGTTGTTTAGATACTGTTAGGACTTTTCAGAGTGAAAATATGTTCATTACAAGCCAAAATATTAGCAAATCTTGGATGGGAAGTGACAAGAAATGAATAAAACATTAAAATTGCGCCTGCCGTTTTTTACACCTTTATGGTACTATTCAATATTTAGATCTCTTAGATATCTATATTTCCATGATCCTGAGGTTGTTTAGATACTGTTAGGACTTTTCAGAGTGAAAATATGTTCACTACAAGCCAAGATATTAGCAAATCTTGCATGGTAAGTGACAAGAAAGTTATAAAACATTAAAATCGCGCCTGCCGTTTTTTACACCTTTATAGTACTTTTCAACGTTCAGATCTCTTCGATATCTCTATTTCCATGATCCTGAGGTTGTTTAGATACTGTTTGGTCTTTTCAGAGTGAAAATATGTTCATTACAAGCCAAAATATTAGCAAATCTTGGATGGGAAGTGACAAGAAATGAATAAAACATTAAAATTGCGCCTGCCGTTTTTTACACCTTTATGGTACTATTCAATATTTAGATCTCTTAGATATCTCTATTTCCATGATCCTGAGGTTGTTTAGATACTGTTAGGACTTTTCAGAATGAAAATATGTTCACTACAAGCCAAGATATTAGCAAATCTTGCATGGTAAGTGACAAGAAAGGTATAAAACATTTAAATCGCGCCTGCCATTTTTTACACCTTTATGGTACTATTTAACATTCAGATCTCTTAGATATCTATATTTCCATGATGCTGAGGATGTTTAGATACTGTTAGGACTTTTCAGAGTGAAAATATGTTCACTGCAAGCTAAGATATAAGCAAATCTTGGATTGTAAGTGACATGAGAGGGTATAAAATGTCAAAAAATTGTGTAAATCGCGCCTGCCGTTTTTTTTATACTTTTATGGTACTAGTCAACATTCAGATCTCTTAGATATCTATATTTCCATGATCCTGACATTGTTTAGATACTGTTAGGGCCTTTCAAAGTGAAAATATGCTCACTACAAGCCAAGATATTAGCAAATCTTGGATGGGAAGTGACAAGAATGGTATAAAACATTAAAATTGCGCCTGCCGTTTTTTACACCTTTATGGTACTATTTATCATACAGATCTCTTAGATATCTCTATTTCCGTGATCCTTAGGTTGTTTAGATACTGTTAGGACTTTTCAGAGTGAAAAAATGTTCATTACAAGCCAAAATATTAGCAAATCTTGGATGGGAAGTGACAAGAATGAATAAAACATTAAAATTGCGCCTGCCGTTTTTTACACCTTTATGGTACTATTCAATATTTAGATCTCTTAGATATCTATATTTCCATGATCCTGAGGTTGTTTAGATACTGTTAGGACTTTTCAGAGTGAAAATATGTTCACTACAAGCCAAGATATTAGCAAATCTTGCATGGGAAGTGACAAGAAAGGTATAAAACATATTAAAATCGCGCCTGCCGTTTTTTACACCTTTATAGTACTATTCAACATTCAGATCTCTTCGATATCTCTATTTCCATGATCCTGAGGTTGTTTAGATACTGTTTGGTCTTTTCAGAGTGAAAATATGTTCACTACAAGCCAAGATATTAGCAAATCTTGGATTTGAAGTGACAAGAAAGATATAAAACATTAAAATCGCGCCTGCCGTTTTTTACACCTTTATGGTACTATTTACCATACAGATCTCTTAGATATCTCTATATCCATGATCTTGGGGTTGTCCAGATACTGTTAGGACTTTTCAGAGTGAAAATATGTTCACTGCAAACTAAGATATAAGCAAATCTTGGATTGTAAGTGACATGAGAGGGTATAAAATGTCAAAAAATTGTGTAAATCGCGCCTGCCTTTTTTTATACTTTTATGGTACTATTCAACATTCAGATCTCTTAGATATCTATATTACCATGATCCTGACATTGTTTAGATACTGTTAGGGCCTTTCAAAGTGAAAATATGCTCACTACAAGCCAAGATATTAGCAAATCTTGGATGGGAAGTGACAAGAATGGTATAAAACATTAAAATTGCGCCTGCCGTTTTTTACACCTTTATGGTACTATTTATCATACAGATCTCTTAGATATCTCTATTTCCATGATCCTGAGGTTGTTTAGATACTGTTAGGACTTTTCAGAGTGAAAATATGTTCATTACAAGCCAAAATATTAGCAAATCTTGGATGGGAAGTGACAAGAATGAATAAAACATTAAAATTGCGCCTGCCGTTTTTTACACCTTTATGGTACTATTCAACATTCAGATCTCTTAGATATCTATATTACCATGATCCTGACATTGTTTAGATACTGTTAGGGCTTTTCAAAGTGAAAATATGCTCACTACAAGCCAAGATATTAGCAAATCTTGGATGGGAAGTGACAAGAATGGTATAAAACATTAAAATTGCTCCTGCCGTTTTTTACACCTTTATGGTACTATTTAACATTCAGATCTCTTAGATATCTATATTTCCATGATCCTGAGGTTGTTTAGATACTGTTAGGACATTTCAGAGTGAAAATATGTTCACTACAAGCCAAGATATCAGCCAATGTTGGTTTGTAAGTTACATTTGGGAAGAGATCCATTTCTTAACAATTCTTGACAAATTCTGGTTGACATTTTTATTTGCTGAGTTATAAATTAGATAATGATAGAAATTCAGTTGGTGTTTGGTTTTACACTGCAGACAGCATGTGAGACATGAACACATTATCCTTGTCAATAGTTTTCCCTTTTTTCCCACTCTTGCAAATGTCCAGATGTTTTGGGGTTAATCAGTCTGGGTCATCCGGTCATATAATTTATCTTCTTTCATCTGGGACAAGGGGCATTCATTCACCCCCTCATTACATCAATGGTGACCTATAAATCTTGTTTAACTTCCTGGAAAGTTACCATTTGGCAGAAAACACTCACACAGCAGATGATCGGGCAGGACTAGGATACTTGTGTGCCTCACTAAACATTATTTCAACACACTTGTAACACATTGAATGTCCATTTCCATACAGGAGCAGTGACAGGCTGAAACCTCCACATGCCATTTACATATCATAGTTCATTTAATAGTATGAATTTAGGCGGTAGAAAAAGGAAATATTGTTTTGCAGGGCAGTTTCCTCCAGAAACACTACCTCTAAGGATATACTTTTTACTGTAACAATATAATTTGATTTTACTCTGTTTCAGGACTGCATATCTCCAGGCTCCAGGCAAGGTCAATGAACTATTACGAGTTTATGCACTGTTTTGACAAGGGAGATGATTGAAAAGATCAAACCATCAAGGTCAAATAAAATATATAACATACATTGTCTTTTGTTTTGTTTCAGAGGTGCTAGTTTTCAGACAGGGTCAATGACAAGTCCACATACTGCTCTCACAAGGACCTTGATTTGAATGGTTACATATTATTCAATGACAACCATACATTACACAACCTTTCCTTTTGTTTTGTTTCATATCTACTTATTTTGATGCAAGGTCATTGACAAGAAACATACTTTGATGTACAGTTTGTTTTGTTTCAGGATTGCTGGTTTCAAATAAAGGTCAATGACCTTCCAACAGTTTATGCAATGTTCATACAAGGACTCAGATTAAAAGGTTCACATATATCAAGAATTGATATACATTGCATTTTGTTTTCTTCCAGGACTGCTTGTTTTGATGCAAGGTCAATGACCTTTTTCTGTTTTGTGCACTGTTCTATCAAGGGCCTTAATCGAGAGAGTCACAAATTATTCAATATCTTATAAACTGTCATTTTGTTTCACCTTTTTTATTTTATTTTTTTTACATGAAAGGTCAATGACCTATCACTATTCTTTGCACTAACAAAGACCTTGATTGATAAGGTCTTATAAAATTCAATGATACCAACTACTGAAAAAGGTCCTTGATTGAAAAGATGACACACAATTCAATAATATGATGTGCCTTGTCCTGTTTCACTATTGATTATTCCCATGTTAGGGCATTGACCTTTTTTATGTAAATAAACTTTTGCTGTTTGTGCATTATTATAATAAGGGCCCTGGTTGAAAAGGTCACAACCTATCCAAGGATAAATATCTTGATTTTTATTATGTTTCAGGGCTGCTTATTTTCAGGCAAGGTCATTGACCTTTTACAAGTATGGATACAGCTCTTATAATAAGGGCCTTGGTTGAAAAGGTCACAACCTATCCAAGGATAAATATCTTGATTTTTATTATGTTTCAGGGCTGCTTATTTTCAGGCAAGGTCATTGACCTTTTACAAGTATGGATACAGTTCTTATAATAAGGGCCTTGGTTGAAAAGGTCACAACCTATACAAGGATAAATATCTTGATTTTAATTATGTTTCAGGGCTGCTTATTTTCAGGCAAGGTCATTGACCTTTTACAAGTATGGATACAGCTCTTATAATAAGGGCCTTGGTTGAAAAGGTCACAACCTATCCAAGGATAAATATCTTGATTTTTATTATGTTTCAGGGCTGCTTATTTTCAGGCAAGGTCATTGACCTTTTACAAGTATGGATACAGTTCTTATAATAAGGGCCTTGGTTGAAAAGGTCACAACCTATACAAGGATAAATATCTTGATTTTAATTATGTTTCAGGGCTGCTTATTTTCAGGCAAGGTCATTGACCTTTTACAAGTATGGATACAGCTCTTATAATAAGGGCCTTGGTTGAAAAGGTCACAACCTATCCAAGGATAAATATCTTGATTTTTATTATGTTTCAGGGCTGCTTATTTTCAGGCAAGGTCATTGACCTTTTACAAGTATGGATACAGTTCTTATAATAAGGGCCTTGGTTGAAAAGGTCACAACCTATCCAAGGATAAATATCTTGATTTTTATTATGTTTCAGGGCTGCTTATTTTCAGGCAAGGTCATTGATCTTTTACAAGTAATGATACAGCTCTAACAAGGGACTTGATTGAGAAGGTCACATATAGTTTCAGGATATTTATGTTTTGTAGTAAGGCTCCTTTTTTCCTTTCAAGAACAATGAACCTGTATTTTAGAAAACTTTTGTGCAGAAATGGTCAATGACCTTTTGCCATTTTTGGAAATGTCTTTCAAATGTGAATGTTATTCTTATTTCTATAAATTATTTTCATTTCAGACATATTGTTTCAGCAATTTTATTTCAATGACCTTTTTAATTGTTATTTTCCTAACAATGGCCATCAGTGCAAAAATCCAAATGCCCTTTATTATCAATTATCCAAATGCCCTGAGGTATAACCTTCAAATAAAGATCTCTCTTGTAAATATGCTGTCTTTATATATAAGCATCTTAGCTAAATATTGTAAATGTCAAAATAATACATTTAAGCATATTTTGTGTCCAAGTAAAGATCATATTTGACAAGCTTTTCACATGCATCTTGTTCATCTTTACATGCATATAGTATCTTGTATTTGTCTTGTTTATTTGAAATTTAACATCTTTTCTGATTTTGTAAATATCAAGTAAAGATCATATTTGACAAGCTTTTCACATGCATCTTGTTCGTCTTTACAAGCATATTGTATCTTGTATTTGTCTTGTTTATTTGAAATTTAACATCTTTTCTGATTTTGTAAAGGCTTGCAAATTCCGGTCTTTACTGTCTTTGATGCATACATTAAAGGTCTTGTAAATTGCCAATTTACAGTTTGTAAATATGTCTGAAAGGTCATGTTAATTTCAAATTTACTTCAACAATATATACATATTGGCCTCTTGTAAATCTAATTTTTCACGCAGTGTGCTTTGGCAGCTTGATCAGCAGCCTCATTTCCATGGATTCCAATGTGACTGGGAATCCAATAAAAACGATTTTTTTATTTTCCTCAGTACAGAGTCTGCGATGACGTTCGAGAATTTTGTAAATAAAAGGATTTTTCCAATCCTTTGCTTTCAATGCTTGTAAACAAGACAAATAATCAGAAAAAAATTAAAATGTCTGATGTGGAGAAGTCTCCACATGATCTAAAGCAAGGTACAATGCATGTAGTTCTGCAGAAAAAATCGACGATTTATTTGGCAGACGTTTTGAATAAATGATTGCCCTTAACAGCAGCTACAGCAGCCTTGTCATCGTCAAATGACCCATCAGTGTATATACACTGATATCCAGTGAAAATAGATTTTATTTCTTTATATCTATTTATATAAAGGATGGATCTATTGAGTATTTCTTTAATTCTGACATGGCTACATTAATATTTAAAGTTGCATAGGTCCATGGAAGTGTTTCTGGATATTGAAATTTAGCTATTTGATATGAATTTATGTTTAAAGAGTGTAAAAATTCTTTGATGCGAATGCCAAAAGTCAGTATTGTATTTGGTTAACATAATTTGGATTGAATAAAGTATCATATGCAGGATTGTCTTTGCAGCATACTGAAGGGCAAGCTTTTCTCTTCTTAAATCAAGAGGCAGTTCATCTGCCTCAACTGCCAAGCTATACGAAATGCACCAAGGCATAGTCTTAAACCTTGATTTTGTACAGGATCAAGCATTTTAATATAAGATGGACGAGCTGATCCATATGTCATACATCCAATGCACTAAAGCGCTGTGAGCAAGTTTTACTTGGTGTATGCACTATACAAATTAATTATTATTATTATTATTATTATTATTATTATTATTATTATTATAACATCCGTAATCAAGCTTGAAATGTGCCAGCGCTCTATATAATTGTAATAAAACATTACGGTCCCCTCCCCAAACGGTATGGACAAGAACCCATAATAAATCTAATGCCTTCTGGCATTTCTTTTTAACATATTTAATAAAAGATAATTTCCTGTCAAAATTAAGTCCAAGAAACTTGGTTTCTTCAACAGAAGGTATCCAAGTTTGGCCTTAATAAAGATCAGGATCTGGGTGAACCTTTTATTTTTTACAAAAATGCATACACACAGCTTTCTTTAAAGAAAACTTAAATCCGTTATTATCATCCCATTATTGTATTCTATTAAGATGTTGTTGGAGCTGTCTTATATAGTATGCATGCTTGTGGACCTATAACATATATTAAAATCATCGACACATAATGAGCAATTTGTTCCAGGTCTTACACAATTTAATATGCTGTTGATTTTTATTATATATAGGTAACAGATAATATACTCCCCTGTGGAACACCCATCTCCTGATCAAATGCATCAGAAAGTGATGAACCAACTCGGAGCCAGAATTGTCTTTTTAACAAAATATTTTGAATAAAAAGGGGTTAACGAACCCTTAATTCCATATCATATAAATCACTCATTATCCCATATTTCCACATGGTGTTGTATGCCTTCTCTAAATAAAAAAATATACTAACCACATTCTTGCATTTTATAAAACTCTCTCGTATAAATGTCTAAACATAACAGATGGTCAATAGTACTTCGCGTTTTCCTAAAGCCACTCTGTGCAACAGAAATATAAGCCCCTGTTTCTAAAAACCAAACTAAACGCTCATTAATCATTCGTTCATTTTGTTTTACAAATACAACTTGTTAACGCAATGTGATGATAATTATTTGAATCTGACGAGTCTTTGCCAGGTTTGGAAATGGGAATGACAGTTGCTTCACTCCATGAAGGAGGAAAATCACCACTTTCCCGTATGTTATCAAAAATATCGAAAAGATCCCCAAGTGATTGGTCAGGGAGGTGTTTAAGGATTTGGTAGTGAATTTGATCAGGCCCAGGAGTGGTATCATGAGATTTATCCAAATCAAGTTTCAAATCTTCTATTGTGAATGATTTATTATATTGTTCCAAGTTGTAAGATATAAAATTTAGTTGGTTTCTTTCTTTTCTATTTTTTATTTGTTGAAATTTGGCAGAATAATTGTTAGATGAAGAATTCTTGGAAATTGTGTGACCCATTGTGTTATATATTTCGGTGGGATTTGTAATTGATTGACCATTATGATTTAGATGTTTGATCCTTGCTACACCTCCCTTTCCAGCAATGTTATGCAACATATACCAGCATTTTTTAATCTGTGTACATGTATTTAAATTGGAAACATAATCTTTCCAACTTTTTCTTTTGCTTATTTTAATAATGTAATGGGCTTTAGCTCTTTTTACTTGATACAGGTGCAAATTATCTTGAGTCGGCTGTTGCTTTAATTTTTTTCAGAGCTTTTTTGCACTCCTTGACAGCTTTTTTGCACTCAACATTAAGGGTTTTTCTTTTATCCATCAGCAGTATCATATAATGTATCTGTAAAAATTGAAGATGATCATCTACATAGTTAAAAATTTCTGGAGTTATTCTATTAAAACAGGATGTTTGAAATTTTTCCCAATCAGCTTTATGAAATTTCCACTTGGGGATTCATTCATCTGGTGGAGGAAAATGATTATTTAAAATACTGGGGTAATGATCACTACCCCATTGATCTTCCTCTACTTCCCAAGAATAGTCTAAAAATAAATTTGGAGAGCACATGGAGAGATCTATTGATTTTAAAGAGCCTGTAGCAGGATGTAAATATGTTGGAGAATCGTCATTCCAAAGGCACAAACTATTGTTATTTAAAAAGTCTTCTATCATGCATCCTTTGGCATAAGTATTGTTTCTGCCACCCCAAAGATAGTCGTGAGCATGAAAGTCACCAACTAGCATATATTGTGGCAGCTGAGTTATTAAGTTATTTAAATCTGTAATATTAATTGGTTCACTTGGATGTTCCTGGCAGGATTGATACGTACCAGTATCATAGGGGTCACCTTGCGAAGCTTAATGAGAAAGCAATTTGTATACAACTATGATATTGGATGATATAATGCACAAAGCAGGGGGGAAAGAGTAAGTAGAAACTATTGATTATGTTATCTTTCATTCTTATTTGTTTTTAGATAGAAATTGGGAGGATATAAAAAAACAGAGTTGACAATTTGTTGTTTGTTTGTTTGGGGTTTTACATCACTTTCAACATTATTTCAGTCATTTCGTGATGAGACATACTTGTTGCAGATATAGTGCTGCCTCACTGAATTGTCATGTCGCAGGTCCTTGACATGACAACCCACCCGGTCACAGATTTACAAGGACAACGGGTTAACCCTGGCTCATATGGGAAATTGGATCAAGAGTTCAATCTCGGCACGGCCGGGATTCGAACCCACGACCTTTGGATCACCACAGAGGAACTGGTGCTAATAAGCTGGCACTCTAACCAAGTGCACCACGGCCCGTGGCCAGGACAATTTGTTGTGGATTGTGGTGTCCTGAATAACTCTATGAATTACAGGTATTCCATTTCTAAGCAGGTGTTTGTGCACAAGATCAATGGTCAGCTAATCAAGCGTTTATTGGATGATTTGGATTTTACCAGAAGGCTCATCCACTTTCAAATGGCACAGACATTTATGTAGGGGAAATATGATGGGTAATAACGTTTGATTGCAAAATTTGGGATTTAAAAATTTCTATCATGCAAGGAAACAGTGCTTCATTACTGCTTTAAAAGATTGCATTTTGTCAAAGGAAGTTTCTAAGTTTCAGAACAGGTTGGTTTATTAGTTATTCTGATGAATACATCATAAATTTCCCTCGGTGGGTCTTAATTATTTCAACTTTTATATGTGACCTAATTAAATCTATGGATCAAAGATGAAACCAATGGATTGGTGAGATAATTGTATGAGATTGATTTATAAACGGAGTGTAAGTTTAGATATAGTATCAATTGCTATTATTGTTATGTGATAACTATGTGTTGTAAGTTAACAAACAAAGAAATACAATTTTAAATATAGATTTTATTTTATCTGGACACAATTCTAATGCATCATGATTGAAATACTTTTGGTACTAGATCTACTTGTCATCATCACGGTCATCAGTATGATCCGCATATTAAATGTCACATGAAATATAATGCTATGAATTATAATAACATAATGCAGTTATTAGCACTATGCAAGTCTTATGTAATCCTTATTCAGTTATGTCCATGAGATGCCCTGCTTTATGCTGGTGTCTCCTGAGTCCAGCCTTGGATGAGAAGTCACGCCCACAACCAGAATATTCACACACTGGGCGAATTCCTGTGTCAAGATGATCAGCACTACATTTTTCCGCCCTTCGTTTTTTGGCAAACTCTGCTTTTCGCTCATGGTAGTGCACTATGAGGTCATGCCTTTCTCTGTCTGACTTTGATTGAAACACATATCTGCAGCCTCTTGGGCAGATAGGTTTTTCCCCATCTAGAGAGGGGCACCCTTCATCCAGATCAAGCAGAGGCCTGTTGAGGTCCCCATGAAGGAAGTTGCACTCAAGCCAGGTATTGTAATGTCCTGGGTGGGTGCTACTTGGGGTCGGAGTATACATCCTGGGCTCATCAAGACCTCTGATGTGCTCCATGAAGCGGGAGGCTCTGACGGGGTGGCTGGAACAATGCTCACATTTCTTGTCCTCACACTTCACAAATTCCAGCACATTTGTGCGACGCACAGAGTGTTTCACAAAGAATTTGAAATCTTTGTGTACTGAGCTCAGCTCCTCACTAGCCATGATTTGTCTGACTCCTGCCTTCAGAAAAGTGTCAATTGTGGCGTGGTTGTTATATGGCGAAGGCTCACTGAGACACGGGACCTTTTCTGGGTAGATTTCATGTCCATCATGTTTCTTCCTCCAATAACTGTTCATCTCATCAGCAGCATTGTCAAAGACTAGAGCTTCCTTCTGCCTCTTGTCCTCCTCAGACAAGCCAGATTGTTGACATGGTGGTTTATCTTCACCTGGCAGTGTGGCTGGCAGTGTGACAGATGTGAGATACTTGGAGAGTGGGGACCAACAATGTTCTATTTCATTCTCCGCAGAGTGTCCAGCAGCATGATTCACAAGAGCCAAGTAGTCAAAGTTTAGATCTCGCCATATATATCCCTGACTCATCAGAACATGAAGTGACTTTGTTGACCAGTCAGAGCCTCCATCTGACTTTGTGATGAGGACATGCTTGTCTCCACGCACGTCTGGCTTCTGTAAAATCCTGTGGAGATCATTGGCATGGCTCTCAGATGTTGATGAGTGGAACTTCTGAGCTCTGTTCATCACAAACAAAGGGCCAGTCCGACCATAGCTGATGTGCTTTCTCCCAAGTTTGTCTTCTTGTAAAATACCACCAGCCATATCCACTTCAGCATGTGCTCTTTCTACAGGTGACAGAGACCTTGATCTGTAGTCCCTGTTCACACTTTTTCTGGGGCGCTCTACACTCCGGGATCGAATGTGTTGATTGTTTTGTGTTGCTTTTTTCGACTTGAGAATGAGATATCCAGATGGAATAATCTTGTTTCCAGGAATTGGGAAGTCATGGTCAACATAATCCGGACTGTCATTTTCCATAAAAAATCTATGGATTTGGTGATATCTGCTTACAGCCAGAGTGCCTACATTCACTTTGTTTTTGTCATCAGCTGACATCACAATCACCTCATCAGAAAAGTATTCCCCAGCCTCTCTGAACATTGCAGCTTGGGACCTGCAGAAATGCAGGTCTTTGTGTTCAGACTGAACTTGATTGTTAGATTTCTTGGGTATTCTGGCATTGATAATCCCTTTGTATTGTTTTTCTGCAATGGTATTTTTCCTGGGTGGCATCATCAGTTGATGGATAGTACTCCTGCATATTCCCTTCTCTTTCAGACCTGGCACTTTTTCAAACAAATGCTGTCTGATCTGTTCCAGTGTAACTCCCATGCTGTTCACAGTTAGATTTCTCCTGCGGGAGTTTGCTGCATATCCATGTAGGCGTATGAAAGCTAGTGTTTCTGACACAATTGTTGGAAACTGTTCATGTTTCATCATACGTGAACAGGTTTCATCTTTGGTTGATCATTCCCTGGGAGTTCATTCACAGTGGGATCTCCTTCTGTGGTGTTCTCTGGCAATAAGAGAAGATCACTGAAACTGTCAGGGCTCAGACAGAATTCATGAATGTTGACTAGTAGATGCTTTTTCCCATTTGTGACTTTCATGATGGGAAACCAGCGTGCCAGAACATGGCACAGATCATGCTGAACCACCTCAGGAACTTTGTGTAATCCAATAGATGAGAGCAGATCTTCTATCCCCACAACATCGGTACCTTCCAACACTTTCCCACTTTCTATTACCTTTTCACTTGTTAAAGGTAATTTGAAGTCTTTCTCCTCTGCCAGTATAATGTTCTCAAATGCATCCACCCAAGATAGTGTGTGGTCATTCACACACAACATGTAGAAATCATGGCCTCTTGATGGGTCACATGCAGCAGCACGCCTGTGAGATATCTGTATGCGGACAGCCTTCAACTGAGGATTGACAAGTGTCTCATACTGCCCAAACATCACCACAGCCTTCTGGAGAAGGGCTGACTTCTTCATTGCACTTTGTAGCATGTTTTTGCTATTCCCTATTTGCATGTTTGATATTGTTCTCAGCACATCTATAATACTTGTTTCCTTTTCAAGAATAGCTGCATGTTGTGAGGCAATAATGGTCCCAGCTTTTAGATACTTTGACATAGATTTGTACTCCTCATATGTCATACTGTACAACTTTTGTGATCCACCAAATTGTGCAAGAGCAAGCATAAAGGCAGTGACCTGCTGCACATCATCAGAGAGTAAATCCTGTGGTAGAATTCCAAAGTGATCAAGTCTCTCTTTAACAATGTTCATCCGGGTGTTTGTCAGGATGTCACTAGCTATCTGCCTTTTATGTGATTTGTCAGGTTCAGTGTCTGTTGGCTCTGATGCTGATGATTCATGAAGACGGGACAATCCAACTCTTGTGCTATCCTGCACTTTGGTATCATTTTCCTTTGTGAAAAATGACTTGCATGGCTTTGCTGTGACTTTAGTAGCCAAAAAACACTTTAGTCCTGTTGTGTCTCGTCCTTTCTTGTATTTAGAGTTCCACAGCTCTGTTGCTTCCAACTGTATTTCCCTTTTTGATTTGCCAAGGTGATGGAGAACATTCTTTTCCCATAGCTTGTTTGTCACTCTGTCAAAATCTGACACTGGATTTTTCACAATAGGATCCACTTTGATTGTTGATTCTTTTTGAGAAAAAAATAACTTAGACTGAACCATCTTTTTAGCCATGGTTGCAGGCTGAATGATCTGGCCAGAATGAAGATAACAGTGCTTGAGGCCTGTGAACATGATTGTGTACCTTTCCAGCATTCTGGTCTAATTGTCTGGTGCACTTCTTTGATGAATAACAAAATCTGTCTAGATATGTGTCTATTCATACTGCTATCAAAACTGCTGTGTTCAATATCAAAGCATGTTGAGAGAGAACAGGTCTGATGTAGTCAACTTGTTAATTGCACTCTGGGTGACCATGTATTTGAAGATCATTTATTGCTGTGTAAACAGAGTCTGACAGAGAGACATGATACTGTATACAATGTTTACACTTTACCCGACACCTATTTCAACTGATTACATTTGACTTCCTGAAAAGTCAAATATGTGGGATAAGCATACAAAAAAGTATGAACAGCACTCTGGACCCCCCCTCCCCCCTTTGCAACTGATTTCCTTTTTCATCCCACACTCAACTCAATGGAGATCAATAAGACCAAGGGAACAGTCTTGTTAGCGTTATTTGATAATGTGAGGCTGAAATTGCTGCCATAATTATTTAAATGGAAAGAGACTTTTCATAAAATAAAATATTCAATTGCTGGTCTGTATAAAAAAAAGATATCGTGTTTACTGTTTCCTTTCTGTTCATTGATAAAAGTCAACAGACTATAATTAATTGCTTTGAGAATCAAAGAGTCAAAACAAAGAGCAACGTATACTCGTTTAAGTTCAATTTATTTTATTTTGGACCATCATCTCGAAGAATAACATATACACTATTACATTTCAATACGTTTTCTACTTTTTAAATACAGAAATTAGAATGTAAACTTTTGAGCTGTACTAAAGGAATTCTCTGTCAAACTGTCTACCTATCAGAGGAACTCTTTAGAAGCTTAACTATTTCTCCTTTAAACTATACCAGAACAGTTTGGTACTAGAAGAATTCTTTTTTGTGATGTTGTACCAGAAAAATCGTCTTTTAAACTGTATCATAAAATTAAAGCTTGCTGCCGAGTACGTGTACATGTATTAAATGTGAAACAAGGTGTTTACTTAATACATTTATCTGTTGAAAGCCTGTAATACAAAGGCGAGTGTCAAAATTATTTTTACATTTATTTAACGCACTATGGGATGAATACAAAATAATGAACAGTCGTAGGGATTAAAACGTTGGTAGCTCTTAGGTTGAAAATTGGTAGCTCTTAGGTTGAAAATTGGTAGCTCTTAGGTTGACAATTGGTAGCTCTTAGGTTGATAATTGGTAGCCCTTAGGTTGTAAATTGCCTCGAATTCTCTTGAGGACCTTATACGATATGCAGAAATAAGATTCATTGAGATACCAATTACCGTACGATACAGGAAAATGACACCTCAGAACGATGTGAATGGATATCTCCTTTCAAAACTGGAGTAAATTCAAACTAAAACTCTATTATGATCCATTAGATAACTATGGAAATTTAGTAGGACAGGTTTCAAATTAATAGCGCATTAGAAAATTAAAAGCTGACATTTATTTTAGGTCATCTTTATTTGGATTTTGGCAGTAAAAAGATATGACAAAATATTTTATACAAAACCCAAGATTAGTTAATGTAATACCTCAGTCACATTTGCGCCGATTTCAGTAAAGATGCCCAGTCGATGAGTATATTTTACAAAATCGGCCGGCAGTTCAGATTGCCGACCAGGCACCGGGAGATCATCGGCCACAATTGGGCATCTTTAAGACGTCGGACGGGTCATCGGGAACTTTTAGTTGCAATATAAAAGTTGCAGACGTTTCCCCGATGTCTTATCAGCAAATATCATCTCAAAGTGCACGGCAGGGTCCCGCAGGCACATCGGCAGATTTTCTTAGGGCTGCCGGTGGCATCGTGCGGTGAAAATAGGATTTTTTTTTATTTCATCTGTTCACAGGCCATCGTCAGATGATCCAACAGGCTCCCTACGATATAATATAGACATCTTAAGGATGTCCTACAGACGTCTGTCAAATGAGACAGATGACTGTTACTTCCCGGCCGGCGCCCGGTGCAAATGTGACTGAGGCATAAGCTACATATTTTTGCTTGGAAAGGGTCAAAAATAAATTTTGGCATGATTTTAGATGTAGGCATTCAGGATGAAATTGACGATTTGTATTCATCTATTTTTTCAGTGTACCATAAACAAATACATGGTTTTGATTTAGAAATGTTAGTTGATACCAATTCAGGTCGACAAAAAGTGTGCGATGAAGCAAAACATTTATAAAATGCAATCACCAGTTGCTATGTTAAGAACACGCGCTGGACCTGAAGATGATTTGTGACATCAATTATCATAATTTGATATTGCGTAAATACATTGGAATTTCTTAAACTTTACTGCTTTATGTTGCGATTGATATATTCCAAAATTAAATATACATAATATGACCATTTATAGCATATACCAGTGTAAGTGTTACCTCACATTCCTATTTATTAAAAGTCCATTCCTAATTGTTATATTCTTTTTTCTGAATGCCATCCCTCTTTGAGAGAATATTTACTGTGTTCATAACATTATTAATCAAAACATTATTTGCAGAATTACATAACCTACCTTATGTGATATTATTGCACTATATTAACTAATGTTTTCATTATATTGTACAATATGTATCTGCACTTCCTTTAAATGGAGGTTAGAGCTTGTTTAACCGGGGTTAGAGGGAACTGGAGCTGTGGGGTCAACGATTCAATTCATAGTTACACCTTGTTCGTCATTAAAGGCCAATAATCCATGCCCCCTTCCCGCCCATCAGCTTTGATGTTACTAAGGGGCTTGCCATGATAATATCAAAGTCATTATGTTATGCATGTAACAGTTATCTTATATTGTCTTATGTTAATTAATATGTATTGGAGAGGTTAAGTGTATTTTGAGTGAGTTTGAATGTGTGTTATAGCATTCGCTTTCTATCTCTTTCTCCAAAACCTCAAGCAAGCGTAATGTTCTACCTCTAATAGGCTGTTTGTTAATAAATGAAATTTCAAGATATACTCAGGTTTCTGGACCTTACTTAATGTTACCTGGTCCCGGTACCACTTAGTACGGAAACATGATGCAAAAAGCCACAAGGAATACCATTATAGCCTGGAAGATACAAAAATATTCAATATCAGATATTGGTCATAGCGATATGAACATGAAAGACTAAAATAAAGCAAATGTATGTTTGGTGACTGTAAATAGCAATATTACCAGGGTTACCTGTCTTGAGTAAATGCACGAGCCATTGCATGTGTCACATGGAACTTGTCATTATTTATGTAATATACATATCTGTCATTGCTTCAGAGTGTCATGTGACACTTGTCATTGGTCAATGGTTCTTGGGTCATTGGTGCCGCTATATGTGACATTTCATTGATCAATGCATTCTTTTAATTAAGTGACCGTTGTCGGAGATCAATTCATTATGGGTCTTTTAGAATAATACAGTATAGTTAGCAATGCATCATGGGTCATTTCTGCCATGTAATGGGTCACTGTTGTAGTGTCATGAGACACCATTGATGGTTCCATGATTCATGGGTCATTTGTCATTTCTCATGGATGAGTACATCATGAGGGCCATGCCACAGTTGGTACGAGCACAAGCTTATTAGCACCAATTAAGGTGATCCAAAGATCGTGAGGAGTTCTTTTCCCGCCCATGCCGAGATTGAATTCATGACTTAATTGCACTAAGGATCTTGCCTAGAGGCATGAGTGTAATACGCATCATGGCCACCAATGTCTCTTTTTATGATTCAATGGTTTGACATCTGTGAAGTAAATACAAATAATAAATACAGTCAAACTGACCAAACTGACCTTATATGCAGCATTTTTGAGTCCCAAGGACCCTACAAACAAATATTAAGAATTTCATTTGAGCTGTTATTATTACTATCATATGATAAAAAATAGGGTATGGTAAATATTCTTTCAATGTAATTAAAATTGTTCAGTTTGTGTTAATACATGGGTGTTCATTTTAGCCCTTGTGATCACAGCAGTATATTTAGATGCAATAAATCTTATGGCCAACCAAAATTATTGTCCTGTGTTTATCCATCAAACTCAGATTATTTATTTTCCGTAATCTCAGACATATTTATAAACATAAAGACATTTTATTAACAGTAGAAAGTCAATGGTTGGGATGAGCAACAACATATTAGTGAATGTCCATCATTCCCAACAATGCAGTCTCTATCCCTCAACCAGTAATCAACATGACATATAATTGGCGCAATTCTAAAACGGAATTTGACATACCATTGTCCATCGTCTCCTTGCAACCTTTATTAATGTCTTCGTATATGGAGGGCAGAAGATCTATCCAGAAAGACTTGGCTTTTGGTGCCATATCAGTTTTAATGTTGTCTGATGTCATGCCCGCAGTCCATTCAAGATAGGACCTCTGGCTTCTAGTATACTTGGGTAAGTGAACAACGTTGTTCTCAGCATCTGTGAAATAAGGGGATCTGAAAATAAAATACGCACAACACACATTAGTGTAAAAACCAAGGTCACTCAGGAGCAGGGCATTGGGTCCCGCGGAAGGCTTCAATTTCAGATGATAGAGCTCAAATGTTATCACAAACACGCACTAATGTTATATCCTATATTTAATAGATATAAAATATTTCCCTGATTTTATTTGTTGAAATTGTCATAGATATGAAATACTTCCCTGAAATTGTTATGTTTGTGTATGAGATTATACAAAGTCAATCTTATTATAATGTTGATTTTACTTACTGGCCTTTAGCAAATGATGTCCATGCCTCAATGACATCATCAGAGAGTTGTTCTAAGGCCTGTTGTGATGTTCCTGGAAGTGGCAGCAACATTTTCCCCAATACAAATAATACATCTTCCCCATGTGCAGTCCCCAAAGTAATAGGAGATGAGATGTTGTAAGCTGCTGTCCTCTCGTTGAAAATACTCATGTAAACATCAACTCCGTTATCCGCCATGATGCCGGCCATCTCCATAGTAGGAGCCACAAACATCACATCCCTCAATAAAACATTAGACAAATCTCAAGTCTCGCACAAAACGTTTAGAAAACATCATATATAAACAGTACATATTTCAATGAAACATACACAAACTACAGAATCCAGGGCATTCACAAAATATACCTCTGTAAACAGTTATATCTTTAATTCTCTGCCCTGAGATGTAATGTTACGTATTATTTAAAGTCTTAAAAAGAGGTAGCTTGATAGTCATGAATCTAGATCCCTTGACCAATGATCTATATTTGATGACAAAAGCACATACACTGCAAACCTGTTCATTTTGATTTACTTGACTTTATTCTTATCCGATATCTAAGTATAAAATAATTCCAAAATTCAGATCCATATGATTAACCTTAAAAGTAGTAAATCAAATAATAATGTTTTTAAATTGAACCAAGAACTAGAATGAGGTAACAATTATCAGGTATCTTATTCATCTTATTACTTTAACTGAGATTAGGGTTTCAATGTGTCACGTAATGTATATCTGTTATAAGAAGTACCTGGCAAAGTCAAGCAGTCCTCGGAAAATGATAAATGGGTCCGACTGATCCGCAATGTAAAATGTCTTAGCCATTTGGTTTGCTAAGTTTTTATATTCAGGTCTCAACATAACATCTATTCCCGAGAATATTGCATTCCAATACAATTCCACAATATTGCTATTAATACCATGTTTGTAAACACTTCGGTCAAACATGAAAAAAAGCGATCCATCTTCTAAAACAGATAAATAGGACATGAAACAACTTAATCAGCTGTATTAATTATTGAAAATATCTATATCAATGATGTCGTTTTTAATGACATAATGTGGAATCCAACAAAAAGATTTGATAGTCTAGTTTCTTAAGATAAAGGCTTTTATCGTTACTTATATTATACAGCTGCGCAAGACCTCTTTTAATAGTGGATTTCAATGCATGGTGTTTGGTGTAATTAAATTGTTAAAGGCTTTATTTTCCCTTTACCCTCCATAATAAGACTACTCTTATCACTCCTTGCCTCCAATCTGGCTGCCCACTGATTGGTGAAAGAATATATTAAAAAGATTGTGTTTGGTACAGACATTTTCAGATATTTTTGTGAGCAAGGCACGTATTTGTAACCTTGGGAATTCCAAATTGAGAATGGTTCCAAATAAAGGGCAATGACTGCATATGTATTAATTGATTACAACCGATGTAATGCAGAATATTTCCCTTTTGACCCAACAAGAATATATTATACTCATTTCAGGCAAAATGGCCAGATGACTATGTACATCCTAAATGAGCCACATAACCTCTTAGCTGAGACATTCAGAGACATGAAGTTAGCTGATAGAGTAAATCACAATGTGACAGAGCGTTGTAAAACGTTATGAATGTACTTAGGGCGTATTTCAGTCATGTATTTCAGTCCACCTTTTGTTTTGATGGGTGGGGGTAACACATTCAAACCATATAAACATGAGATTCGTTTGCAATCTAGATCAAACTACACTAACATGTAACAAGCATCTTCGGAATTCCCTCAATCTGTAAAGAACAGAAAGGTCCCATCATGCAGCCAAATGATCTGAATCAGTCAAACACACAAGAATTGAAACTATATATTATAGGGATTGATATAAAATACAATCTTGCAAAACATTTCGATAAATAATAAACACATCATGCTTTGTGGAGATTCCAATGGAAAAACAAGCACAGAACATGAGAAATGTCATTTTGTAAAAGGAAAATTTGGAAAAGGTTTATTAAATGTGGAATTACTTGGACCAGCCAGCAGACAAGGATTGATGCTCACAAACACTTAATCTGATCACAAATTAGACCGCAGAAAAGCATTCCCAGACCACAGTTTAACAGTGGCAAACTGACAAAAAATGACTATAAAACAAAGATAAAACTTTTTTAAATCCTAAGATAAGAAACCAACGTGTAAGTGCAATTACCAAAAACAGCATAGTCCAAATGATACAGCATAGAGACCACTAGATAATCATATGATTAAATTCATTAGTTCAATGTTGACCAACAGCGAAATTGCGTTACTGATAATTGCTGAAATTATTGAGATAAAAAATGGAACCTGCCTGATGTTGTTGAAAACATATATGGTATTTTATCATAGCTTGATGTTTTGGCAATTTTCACTGGTTCATCTAGCACAAACTCTCCATCAATAACAGGAAATGCCGGATATTGGAATTTTATAGCCTCTGAAATCAAGCTATCAGCATCATATTCTTTGAGACACTTCACAAGACGGTCAGTCTCGGACTGACATTGCAAAATCTTGGCAAGTCCATTTAATGAATTCATTTGCGATTCCTTCACCATCAGACCACTTCCTCCAACTCCGCTTTGTGATATAGCTCTCTGAAAAAGACCTTTGTTTAAAGGACTGAGCACCTGAAAATTAACGCTCATAGCTCCAGCACTCTCTCCAAAAATTGTGATTTGACCAGGGTCACCTCCAAAAGCTGCAATGTTCTGCTTGATCCACAGCAATCCAGCCCGTTGATCATAAAGCCCTACATTCAGGTCAGTGTCTTCATGGTCTAAAGGAAGAAATCCAAGGATACTCAACCTATAGCTAATGCCAACAACAATTACTTCTCCCTTAGCAGCCAAGACCTCTGAACTGGTAAGATCTGTCCAAGATGGGGATCCTGCTGAAAAAGCACCTCCATGTATCCAGGCCATGACCGGGAGGGCTGTGCTATTCGATTCTGGAACATAAATGTCCAAATATAAACAATCCTCAGATGTTTGAAATCCCCCGCCTTGTTGAACACAGGCATCTGCATACTGCAAGGCATCTCTGACTCCAGTCCAACCTGGGTGAGTTACTGGTTTCTTGAAGCGAAGATTTCCCTCTGGTGGTTCTGCAAATGGAACCCCAAAGAATTTCTTGACTCTGTCTTGCAAGATTCCCCTTAGCGCTCCAGAAGTAGTGTTAACTATCACATATTCCTGTTCCTGAGCATGACACCCAGGAAATACAGTCAGATACATGAGAAGGCTGCAAAATGCATATTTTGCATATGACCGGATAAACGTCATGTTTAATGCTGTCATTTCATGAGATATACACAAAATACAGGTAATGTTACGCTCTGGATAACATTTCCTTAAGCAAGATATTAACCTTCTGAGAAGAAAGTATATTTACCATATGGGGAGAATCTAGGACATAAAGGATCTATCAATTATTTTCATAAAGGGAAGGCTGATAAGGTGGTTCACTGTCATAGACATTTCCATGGTGTATTTATTTGTCAAACTTTAGTTTATATGTATTTAAACTAAGGAATTTATCAAGCTTGAAAATTATTATTTGCTTGTTTGCCAGGTTAGTTTGTTTTTCAGTAAAATTCAAATACCCTATTCATTGCGAAGTATGGATGCCCTAATCCTAAAGAGCTATGGATGTAGACCTTGACAGGGGATAACAAACCACCTTCCTTCACAACTAATTGTGATACACTATACAATACAATACGGAAATTAGATGACAGATCTACAGCACCCTCCAAAACAGCACTTCTCTATCATATCAGTCCCTGCCGCCAATGATAAAAAGGTACGCTTATAATCGACCGCAAATCATGACTATTCATAAAAATCTGGTTGAGTACTGTTTGATGACAGGATAAATGACTATTTATACAGATTCTTATTGGTTACGGTCTCGGACAGCCAACTGGTTATAGGTCGTGTTCTGAGAATAGTCAATTCTGATTGTGTGATATTTTGGTGTGCGTGACTCAAATGAATGACTGCATATGGTGTTCCAGATTTCAGACAATGTCAAAACAGGGCAATGACGGCAGATGTAGTGAAAGGATTGAACGACAATAAATTACGTCTGATTAATGACCTGAGTATTGACCCAGACATCTGTACATTTGTGTCTTTAAGGTTACAAAACATCTTCAGCATTTTATTTTTATTCACAACTGACTCAAAACATTTGGACAATGTTAATGATTGTTGATTTAAATCTCTGCCGCAATACGTTTTTCTTTGCACAGAATCAGCCCGTACATTAGCATGCAATTACCACATAGTTAGCCAATTGGTTGGCTCATGGTACATGCTTATGCACAACAACACAACTGTACACGTACACATGCCAATTTTATATGTTCAAAAGTAATTTAGAATGAGCTATTCGTAATTTGGGAGGGGAGTATATTTGAAATATTCAATTTCAGTCAGTTCATGGTGAGGCCTGACATATAAGCTTTGCCCAAGAAGAAAAAGACAAGATTTTTTTCCTCCTCCACACTTGAGGATTAATGGTCCATCCCCTGCTGACTATTTTTGTCTGACTATTTTGGTACACATATCACTAAAATCTCATTCGTTGTTGTACTCACTTTCTTTTAATAACAATGACACCAATTGGTCATGTTACCCCATGTGACGAAATATTTTACTCATCGTGTCCTGGCTGCTTGCACCGGGTGTGGCCTATGGGCACTCAACCAAAGAGATGAATATGATGTTTACTTGCAGAGCCAGGTATAAATCCTGGATCTGCTGTGGAGAGTATGACAAGAAATGCACCTTTGTGATTATATGATTATTGGTGTACACTTACACAAATAATGAGTGATCCTTGGCAGATGTGCGGAATGTGAACTGGAGTGTGTCAATATATCATATTATAGGGTTATCTCGAGGGTTGTGAAGTCTATATTAGCTGAAGTAAGTTATTCCAATATGTAAGGAACTGAATGAAGGGAGAATACATGCTTGCTAGGTTTTCACCCACTTCTTAAGCACCAATCATTGCCACTAAGCAAATGTGACGCGCATTATTTGGTTTTAAAAACACAAACATAGAGACACGTCTCAGTTGTCCTATTTTTCTCAATCGTGACGAATGGAACTAACAGATACGTGGATATGAAATCCTCGTTTAACCGATAAAGAAATAATGTTGGAATCGCTGGTATATATGAAATGACGTTTAAAGTGATGTAAAACCCTGAACTTGATATCGATGGTATACTTTTTCAGCCAGATGTTTCAAATATAGCTCCTCCCAAATTATGAATGATCCATTCTAGATTACTTGTATTACTTTTGAACATAAAAAATGGGCATGATCACGTGTACAGTTGTGTTGTACAAAAGCAGTACAAGAGCCAACCAATTGGACAACTCTATAGTAATTGCATGCTAATAGGTGTGGAACAAATCTATGCAAGGAAAAGCGTAATTTGGCAAAGGTAGTATTTGACTCTACCTCGCCATGCAGAGTAAGCGTAATGTAGCAAAGGTAGTATTTGACTCTACCTCGCCATGCAGAGTAAGCGTAATGTAGCAAAGGTAGTATTTGACTCTACCTCGCCATGCAGAGTAAGCGTAATGTGGCAAAGGTAGTATTTGACTCTACCTCGCCATGCAGAGTAAGCGTAATGTGGCAAAGGTAGTATTTGACTCTACCTCGCCATGCAGAGTAAGCGTAATGTAGCAAAGGTAGTATTTGACTCTACCTCGCCATGCAGAGTAAGCGTAATGTAGCAAAGGTAGTATTTGACTCTACCTCGCCATGCAGAGTAAGCGTAATGTAGCAAAGGTAGTATTTGACTCTACCTCGCCAAGCAGAGTAAGCGTAATGTGGCAAAGGTAGTATTTGACTCTACCTCGCCATGCAGAGTAAGCGTAATGTGGCAAAGGTAGTATTTGACTCTACCTCACCATGCAGGGTAAGCGTAATGTGGCAAAGGTAGTATTTGACTCTACCTCGCCATGCAGAGTAAGCGTAATGTGGCAAAGGTAGTATTTGACTCTACCTCGCCATGCAGAGTAAGCGTAATGTGGCAAAGGTAGTATTTGACTCTACCTCGCCATGCAGAGTAAGCGTAATGTGGCAAAGGTAGTATTTGACTCTACCTCGCCATGCAGAGTAAGCGTAATGTGGCAAAGGTAGTATTTGACCTCGCCATGCAGGGTAAGCGTAATGTGGCAAAGGTAGTATTTGACCTCGCCATGCAGGGTAAGCGTAATGTGGCAAAGGTAGTATTTGACCTCGCCATGCAGGGTAAGCGTAATGTGGCAAAAGTAGTATTTGACTCTACCTCGCCATGCAGAGTAAGCGTAATGTAGCAAAGGTAGTATTTGACTCTACCTCACCATGCAGGGTAAGCGTAATGTGGCAAAGGTAGTATTTGACTCTACCTCGCCATGCAGAGTAAGCGTAATGTGGCAAAGGTAGTATTTGACTCTACCTCGCCATGCAGAGTAAGCGTAATGTGGCAAAGGTAGTATTTGACTCTACCTCGCCATGCAGAGTAAGCGTAATGTGGCAAAGGTAGTATTTGACTCTACCTCACCATGCAGAGTAAGCGTAATGTGGCAAAGGTAGTATTTGACTCTACCTCGCCATGCAGAGTAAGCGTAATGTGGCAAAGGTAGTATTTGACTCTACCTCGCCATGCAGAGTAAGCGTAATGTAGCAAAGGTAGTATTTGACTCTACCTCGCCATGCAGAGTAAGCGTAATGTAGCAAAGGTAGTATTTGACTCTACCTCGCCATGCAGAGTAAGCGTAATGTAGCAAAGGTAGTATTTGACTCTACCTCGCCATGCAGGGTAGCACTATACATGACCTGAACTCATTGTATTATGTCACTTCCTCGTTCACAATTAGAACTATTTAGAGAATCACACAATTTCGTTTTAAATGTTATTCTGCCTGTCCAACTTTTATATTCTCTGAAACTACTGGTAGGAGTTTTTAGCTATTAGTGGTCAAGATGGTTTATTTTCAAGTGATCAATTCTATTCATTAAATAATATGACAGTTATTGCTGAGTTGTCAAGGAAGCGGCTATGTTGAATGACGTGAAATATTCACCTATGAGATCTCAGAAAACAAATTCAATAGCTAATGTGCATTTTCCTATTTCTAAAGGTGTGCCATTGCAGTCCTTTAAACTCGGTTATGCTCAGCTATTGCTATGTCTGTTTCGGTGATAGTGTATTTTTTAGGGATATTCTGACTTGATGACTTTCTAGGATATCTAGATTTCTAAAATAGGTGGATTGTTATGATATCAGTGTAGTCGATTTTGTATTGAAACAAATATTGAGAATTTACAATTGCCATGATATGAAATGCACCTGTTCTGTGGGTGGTAAATAAGGTAATTCATTTAATATTTACTTAAAATTTATTTAAGGTAATGCACACATCTGATCATTAACACTGGAAATAACTGACATGAATAATTGTACTATGGAAAGGTATGAACTGGTCTGAAGATGGATGACGGGAATCAACATATGGACAATGTAAACGATGGTTCGCAAGGAAATAGCCATTTAATGTATTGCCTATCACCTTGGTGTATCATTGATAACGTAAGTGTGGTGAAAAAATGCTATCAAATCAAGCGCAACCTATTATATGTGTATGCGTGATACAGATATCTCCAGGATCTGAGTAAAAATAGTAGAAATATACAACCCCCGACATAGTATTGAAATCAGTTGTATATCACAAATAAAGAAACAAAACAAAAATCTGCCTTCCGAAAGTCAAGAATCTATACACACCTTGAAATTTGTACTTAGTTTCATGAGCTATTTGCCATCATACCAAATTATAGAAAAGGTTTGTCAATCTATATATATATTGCTCTGAATGCTTGATGGGCATCAAGACTCTCTGCAATGGTTATGTTCGAATTAGATTAAAAATAGGCTTATCCTAAGATTTGAAGAATATAACCTGTCTTATATAAGTTTTTGTACTTGTAAAATAAATCATTTGCTGCGTAACAATATCTGCATGAAAAGAAAAATCCACATGATGACACGAAAGTAGATTTACCATAAAGAGAGTTGAAATATCACCCAAGGTTGTGATCTCACTTTTCATTCCTTTAGTTTTATATATGGCACAACTAAGAATAGACATTGCACAGTTCAAAAACGGTCTGCACCCTCTTAATTTTCGAATTGCTAGTGTTTAATATGAAACTACCACTTGTTATTGAACAATACCTTTTTTACTTTGTGTGCCTTATCAGTTGCATGGTTATTACCTATGATACCAGAGTCTCATTAAAGCCTTAGTCAGGACCACCTGTCTTTTCCTCCACATAAATCTCACATCAACTCAATAACATCAATGTTCTGTATAGAAACTAAACCAGCTTCTCCCCTAGCTTCACACTGAGAATATCATAACATCACCATGAAGTCCATAGTTATAATAGTGTCTCTGCTGGTGTATTCTTCAGGCTTGGGAGAGTCTAGCGCCGGCATTCTGGATGAGAACACCTGGTATGAGGTGCTGAGACTTGGCCTGCAGAAGAGGCCGGAGATAGCTGAGCAGTTCCTGACTCGGTTAGGCAGTCCAACTGCAGGCCGGAGAGCAGCTCAGGAGCTGCGGCAAGATACTGGCGACCTCTGCGGAATATGTCAGGTGAGACACTCCCCGCATTATCCCTCCTTCCTAAAATATGCTGGACTATGTGTCCAAACTAAGCTTCTTATAGTCTATTCATTAAGCCTTGTAAAACACAGTAATTGATATTTCATGTGTGACATCAGGCATTTTGACACATGCTTATTCCTATTTAATATTGGTGAAATATTAAAATATCTAATTTAAGGTTTAAATCAACACATGGATAATTCTGGACTTCAATGTTGATGTATTTCAAAATACAAAAAGTTGTTGGGTAAATTGGTAATCTCATAATTTATAGTAATCTCATTATGTATGAAAATATCACACACATAGATCACCTTACCAAATATTGTATCCTTTTACTTACCTTAAATGTTACCTATAATATATTTATACTTGCTGATAACGATCCAACATTATAAATGACACCTGTGGATATCTTAAAACATTATAATATGATTAAACACAGCAAACTCAAGATCAACGTTTCCTTTGAAGACAAACTCATTAATTCCATACTAATCCCCATTTCCTTAAACAAAAACCTGTCCTCACCTTCTCCCTATTTCTGTTGATTTGTTGTTTGTCATGACATTATTATGAGGTAAAACATTGTAATTTTGTGCAATAGAATTTACTTTGACTATATGTTTAACTTGGTGTACTTCAGACCGTAGCCCCAATAGCGAAGACGGCTGCCTTCCTGGTTCCGGACTATGAGTCTGTTCAGCAGCTGGTCTTTGATACGTGCAAGCTTGTAGTGGAGGCCGTCGCTCCCGAGGCTAACACAGATATACTCTGTATCACCGTGGACATACAGGGACCACATGTAAAATATGCAAAATCTATTCGCATTATCTGGGTTTTTTTATTCATAAAGCTAAATTCTACAATAGAGAACTATAGTCTAAGCTTTCTCCAATTATATTTTACAGGTGCTTACGATTCTCAAAAGCTTTCGGTCAAATACAGAAAAGATTTGCAGGAATCTGAATTTGTGTTTCGATCCCGTAGAAAACCAGAAAACTGAGTTTTTTCCTGGAGTTGTTCAGAAGGCACCAGAGTCCAGGCCAAAACAGGACAAGGCTGTAGACCTTATCCGCATAGCGCAGCTGGCGGACATCCATGTTGACCCACTCTATGCTGTGGTGAGCTAAACATTTATTTATATATATATATATATATTGAAGAAATGTACATTTGGTTTGTTGCAAATTAATTTAAGAAAATATATCCTTCTTAAATATAAACTTATACAGGAAAACAGGAACCTCTCTGTGATCTGGTTTCACATTCACCAAGAATATGTATATTATTTCAGGGAAGTGCCACTGATTGCGGTTTGCCAGTGTGCTGTCGAGACACATACGAGGGCACGGTAAGTACCCGGTATATAACCCGGAGATCTCGGCTCTCAAGTCACGTGATTCACGAACCTGGTACAATCAACCAATCATATAAGCCTTTTATGTACACCAAATTTATCTTTATCATCAGAGACTATTAAAACTGATAATTCCAGGACAAAATGGGTGAAAACCATGAGAACTGGTTTAGAGATTTTGAATATTTTACAATAGTATATTCTGATGAAACAATACAAATTGAATCTTATATGATTTTAATTGTCTCCTTTTGCTGCTGATTGCAGGGTTCCGCTGGGGAGTATGGCTCATATCTGTGCAATACACCGCAGAGAACTGTGGATATGTTCATGGAGAAAATCAAGGCTCTTGCTAACCCTCCAGATTTCGTTATCTATACCGGTAAGGTTTGGTCCTTTCTCATTTATTTACCTTTATGTTTTTTGTTTGTTTTACACATAGCATTTACAATGAGCAAATCACAAAATTGTAGATTTTTATGATTTAATTTCAATTGAATTATTCTTGACTACATGTTCGTCAGCTGAGAAGGTGAGTACATCAAAAGATGGGAAATGTCAATAAATTACTAAAATTGTGAAATATTGATAGTATAGGGTTCTTGGAAAGGAAAATAACAAAATATAGTGAGCATTGTCCATCAATCCTATTTTTTACTTCTTCTCGGGAGAAGGAATTGCCATGCATTGTGAAATAATGACACTAAAAAGATAATATGAATTCAAGTATCAATGATTATCTTATGTTTAGCACAATACTAGGCCTAATATGTGGACAATTAAAATTATTTCATATGCTTGACTGAGTTTCAGGTTAATAATAATAATAGGTCTAATAATAATAATAATTAACAATAATATGAATAGAAATGATAAAATCATTAATTAATTCATATGCGGCATCCGCTGCACCAATCGGGTTGATCTTGGGCTGGAAGGTACATAGCATACATTTCTTTTATTATTAGTCAAAATAGCCAAAAACTGGTATTTCTAGCAGTACAGAGGGAGGAGGTTACCAAAAGGTAACAGCAGTATCGTATATGATCATATTAGGTCTACACATGGTGTTTTGTATATTTGGTCACTATTTCACTTTGTCAATAATAATAATAATAATAATAATAATAATAATAATAATAATAATAATAATAATAATAATAATAATAATAATAATAATAATAATAATAATAATAATAATAATAATAATAATAATAATAATAATAATAATAATAATAATAATAATAATAATAATAATAATAATAATAATAATAATAATAATAATAATAATAATAATAATAATAATAATAATAATAATAATAATAATAATAATAATAATAATAATAATAATAATAATAATAATAATAATAATAATAATAATAATAATAATAATAATAAGATGAGAATAATAATAAGAATAATAATAATAATAAGAATAAGAATAAGAATAAGAATAATAATAATAATAATAATAATAATAATAATAATAATAATAAGAATAAGAATAATAATAAGAATAATAATAAGAATAATAATAAGAATAATAATAAGAATAAGAATAATAATAATAAAATTTGTAAAGCGCTGATACCAGGTTCCCTCCTCACAGAAGGGCCACCCAGGGAAGGGCCTTTGTCGACACTCACAGCATAAAAAGGTTCATCGGGGATGGTAGCAGTCAAATTACACACAGACCTAAATAAGAAAATGATATGTTGCCATCTCTTACGAAGTTTTTTATAACCTGAGGGTATAGCAAAGAGGAGGGGGCGGTGAACCTTAGTAAAGATAATATATCAAAGATACATAATATTTTCTAGGAGACAATCCTCCCCATCATGCTTGGGATGACAGCAAAGACTTCCTCCTGCAGTGCACTGAGCTGGTGATGGACAGTTTACAAAGAATATTGGCACCACAATTCACAGTCTTCCCGGCATTAGGCAACCATGGTGAGTGTCTTGATTGTGAATACAACTTGGTCTTTTACTCCTCCGAATATAGGACTATTTTGAGTATAATTTGTCATATCAATGTTTTGAGCATAATAATATATATTACTTTTCTGTATTACTTTTGGGGTATTTGGGAGTAGTAGCGCAACCAGAGGTTACTTTATTGTGAATATTACTTGGGGTATCGCTATTTAACAAGTGGTTCATTTGGTGTTTTGGTATCAATATGTTTCCCATTTATGAATAAATCTTGGTTTCACTATTGTGGGTATACAAATAGCAGTTATAAGTATTAAGTCTTTAATAAAGGAATATCGTTGTCGTCATATCCCTATCAGTCTTTCACATTTTTAAATCATCGGTTGTGCTCTTTTTTAATTTATTCATAAACTTGGATAAGTATTTATTGCATAACTTGGCGTGAGACGAGAGACTATTGGATATTTGATTGTTTATTAATTTACGTATCGCATATTTTAAGCCCAATTTCAGACTACTTAAGAGGGTGGGAGCTGTAATAATATAGAATTTACAAACACATTTACAAGTTTTTTTCCATGTGATAATTTCTATTTTTAGAGGCACATCCAACAAATCTGTTTTACTTGGACAGTCCAGATGTACAGGTACGAAATAGATATATTCATCAATAGAACTACCCACATTTTTATAAATGTGGGTGAGTGGTTGTGTATTGTGAAAATAAAACATCTAAATGATACCCTCCTCTGCAATGCCTTTATTTGAGGCTTTTATTGATAGGAATTGATGGAGAATTTGCCTGGGTGGTGGCAGCCTCTGGCAAACATGACACAGGAGCAACTGGAGACCATCAACAAGGCGGCTTACTACACCATGTCCAGCCCAGTAGCAGGACTCCGAGTCATCACTCTCAACTCCAACTTCTGGTGAAATATTAATAAACTGGTTTAAATAGTTGATGTTTGATGCAAAAATACTCGCTAATGTTACCAAACAAATTATTACAAGATCCATGAAGATGTAAGATTCATATTATATGTAATATTTTTAATAGGTATGCTTTTAATTTCTACAATATATTAAATGAGGGTTCAACTGAAGCTGTAGAGATGGAAGAATGGCTAGTGAGCACACTACAGTCAGCCAGAGATAATGGAGAAAAGGTTCGTGATATACTTTATTTCAAATTTAAGGATTTTAGCTATTTTCCTCAGATCTGCTGTCAACGACAAAATGTAAAAGGCGAATTAAACAGGGTCATGTCTTTTAAATGACACACTGATATGAAACCTTGACGATGAGCCTTTGAGAAAATATTCCCTTATAATTTAGATATGCCATGGAAAAGAAAATCCCTATCTCGTTTAGGTGATAGAAAATCCCGTATAGATCAAAGGCGATGCGGCAAAAGACGATTTAACAACGATTGCTATTGTTTTTCTTTGATACCTGGTGGACGTGCTCTTTTAAAAACCTGTTTTTACGTGTTCAGATGGCGTTTTTTGCAACCAAAAGACGTGTAACGTGTAGATGATAGCCGTTGGATAGACAATGCCTTATCATGTAGATGATAGCCATTGGATAGACAATGCCTTATCGTGTAGATGATAGCCATTGGACAGACAATGCCTTATCGTGTAGATGATAGCCATTGGAAAGACAATGCCTTATCGCGTGGATGATGGTTGTTGGATAGACAATGCCTTATCGTGTAGATGATAGCCATTGGATAGACAATGCCTTATCGTGTAGATGATAGCCATTGGACAGACAATGCCTTATCGTGTAGATGATAGCCATTGGACAGACAATGCCTTATCGTGTAGATGATAGCCATTGGACAGACAATGCCTTATCGTGTAGATGATAGCCATTGGACAGACAATGCCTTATCGTGTAGATGATAGCCATTGGACAGACAATGCCTTATCGTGTAGATGATAGCCATTGGATAGACAATGCCTTATCGCGTGGATGATGGTTGTTGGATAGACAATGCCTTATCGTGTAGATGATAGCCATTGGATAGACAATGCCTTATCGTGTAGATGATAGCCATTGGACAGACAATGCCTTATCGTGTAGATGATAGCCAATGGACAGACAATGCCTTATCGTGTAGATGATAGCCATTGGATAGACAATGCCTTATCGTGTAGATGATAGCCATTGGATAGACAATGCCTTATCGTGTAGATGATGGTTGTTAGATAGACAATGCCTTATCGTGTAGATGATAGCCATTGGATAGACAATGCCTTATCGTGTAGATGCTGGTCGTTGGATAGACAATGCCTTATCGTGTAGATGATGGTTGTTGGATAGACAATGCCTTATCGTGTAGATGATAGCCATTGGATAGACAATGCCTTATCGTGTAGATGATAGCCATTGGATAGACAATGCCTTATCGTGTAGATGCTGGTCGTTGGATAGACAATGCCTTATCGTTTAGATGCTGGTCGTTGGATAGACAATGCCTTATCGTGTAGATGATGGTTGTTGGATAGACAATGCCTTATCGTGTAGATGATAGCCATTGGATAGACAATGCTTTATCGCATGGATGATGGTCGTTGGATAGACAATGCCTTATCGTGTAGATGATAGCCATTGGACAGACAATGCCTTATCGTGTAGATGATAGCCAATGGACAGACAATGCCTTATCGTGTAGATGATAGCCATTGGACAGACAATGCCTTATCGTGTAGATGATAGCCAATGGACAGACAATGCCTTATCGTGTAGATGATAGCCATTGGATAGACAATGCCTTATCGTGTAGATGATAGCCATTGGATAGACAATGCCTTATCGTGTAGATGCTGGTCGTTGGATAGACAATGCCTTATCGTGTAGATGATGGTTGTTGGATAGACAATGCCTTATCGTGTAGATGATAGCCATTGGATAGACAATGCTTTATCGCGTGGATGATGGTCGTTGGATAGACAATGCCTCATCGTGTAGATGCTGGTCGTTGGATAGACAATGCCTCATCGTGGATGGTTGTTGGATAGACAATGCCTTATCGCGTGGATGATATGTTATCCTGTTGTAGGTGGTGATGGTGCTGCATCATCCACTGGGAGGAAATGACTTCATCCACACATATAGCCGCTGGTACTCCAGTCTTATTCTGGAATATTCAGACATCGTAGTACTTCAAGTTGCTGGCCACACCCATCATGATGAGTTCAGACTGGTGAGAAACTGATCAAATAAGATCAAGTCATATAACATCCTTGTTTACATGTTATGGTGTAAAGTCTTTGAACTTATGAATTGTTCTTAATCCAACTGATCTCCATTGCGAGATTTGTTAACTGTGGCAGATACATGAAACTGGTCAATATGGTGATGTTGATAGGACAGTGGCTATTGTTTCGTCAAATTGTGATTTAACTACTTAAATAATGTTAATAGGTTCACTCTTGATAATTGTAACAATTTTCTCTTTTAATATGCTATATTCCTAAATAAGTTATGCCCATAACAAATGCTTTTATCATGTTCATCGAATACTGTCACATTTATTGATTTATATCTTGACCAAGGGAATGACTTGGTGTCAATCAATGCATATTATTAAGTAATCAAAGTATCATTTACACAGTTCATAGATCCTGAAGATTCCAAAGCCAAAAATGTACTACACGTGGCGCCCTCTGTGACGGCGAGATCCACACCTGGTCCAATCAACCCTTCCATGCGGGTGTTTAACCTTGACCCTGTAACGTTTGAACTTATTGAATATGAGCAATACAGAATGTATCTTGACAATGAAAGTACAGGTTAGCATTAAAACTTTTTATTCATAAGTCACGTTCAAAATGCTATTTGGAAAGATTAAAAATTAAAATTTCTGTTCTTACTTTTCAGAGGTACCGGAAATAGAGCTGGTGTACAAGGCTACATCAGAGTTTGGGCTTCCAGATCTTACCCCAGAAAGTTATCTAGCATTCGCTGAACAGTAATTTATATTTTTTATGTTGTGTGACACCCTTAATGTGAATAAACGTGAAAGTCGTGAGTAGTGGAATATGTAATTATTCCATTTTTTTTCTGGAGACTGCGATAGGTGGATACTCTGTGATGACATCAAGTGTGCAAATGTACAATATTTGAGTTTCTTTTCTTTCAGAATGAGAGATGATGACGCATTATTCCAGAAATGGTTCAGCACCAGGAACACAGATGCCCCGAGGACCTCAGAGTGCGTTGGAGACTGCCAGCAGGTGGAGCTCTGTCAGCTGATCACCTCAAGCTTTGATGAGTTTATATTGTGTAGTAATGATTCTTCAGATAACAGTACCAGTCCGGCAAGTTAAGGAATCCAAAGTCAAGTGAACTTATTTAAAAAAGCATGATGTAAAATTTATAAATTAAATCAGAACGTTATACGGTGCATTTTAAAACATACAGTAATACTAAGTAAAAGAACTTAAATCATGTTTTGTCATGAGGTATGCAGCGAAGCTAACCATACACTGAGCACTTACCTTTGTCTGCATATCATTTATAGTTATTTGAGACCCAGTGGAGAAATAAAAAGCGCTTATATATATCTTATCAAAATAGCACATCGTCTGCAATATTTATCAATGTATGGAATAAAAGGCCAAATAAAGGAATCTGCCACCACGAAAGAGGTCAGACAAGCGATACCTGCTTCTAGATATTTATCATATCAAAATCTGTTAAATAACTGAAATACTATATTTTGTTTCTGAAACATTGATCTTCCAGAGTTAAAACAGCGATCTCCATATAACCTCTCCGAATTTTATGTTTGTTCATCATTTATATATATATATATGATGAACACATTACAATATATAAGGTTATGGCATGTTCAAAATGGCAATTAAACTTTCACTGGGAAATAGCATTATATATATATTTATGTATGTAGAGTGTAACGTAGACATTCGATTACAATATGCGTTAAATGGTCACAATGAATCATGGTTGTTGTGTATGGATAAAGTCACCGGTTGATTACTGTCATACATATATGCAATGATTTAGAATCAAGTTAACATAAATGTTTGAGGTAATAAGATTTTCAAACAGTTTGATGATCCTGCCATTTGATCTCACATGAATCCCTTTTTAAGCCATGAATTTGTAATCTTTACCAAACACAGCATTGGCTCTCTCTGCTTAAACACTTGACCAATTTTACACCACTTTGTAATCCAATGTAAACCTCAAGCTTTACACTGACACAATTAAAAGCGCTAAGAAAATAATTTGTCATCACACTCACAAAATAATCTCCAATATCGATCGATTGAAGATCGTGATCACATTTTTCTCTTTGTTTGGCTATTGACGTCCTTATGTGTCGAGTTTAGAAAAGTGAAAATGAGTGTTTTACAGAATCACTAAGTATATTGACTAAGCAATTCACATTACAAATGCTACAACTCGTGCACACACTATCATTTCTATAAAGAGCATATCACTATACCCCTTTCTTTACCGCAGCCAGCAAAGGCTGCACGTAAAGGCAAGTGTGCAACTGAATAGATCAGATATTCTTTCTCATATAATAACATATTCAGTTCGCTGCATTATATGGTTTGATGAGAACAACACACAGAACTATCAAACTGCTAGAAATGATTACATTCGATAGCCTGGTCTATACAGTAAAAATATTCATATAAACTGGGGTATAAATCAAAAACATGGAAGTATGAAACATACAGCCTGACACTGATAGGTGCACACGTTCTCTGAGGCTGCGAGCAGTGTCTCCAAGGTGACAATGCACCCTGGGATACCAACAAGGACTCCAAATTTGTCAGCCAATGGCAAGACAGCTTTAAGACTAAGCAACTAATCAAAGCACTTGTTATAAAACTTGCTATTGATTTCCTCGTCTCTTAAACTATCCAGCCTATATGTCTTAATCGATCACGTGACATATAATTGACTGAACATTGGAAGAGTGATTGCGCACAATAGAGAAAGAATGGTTTTGATTTAACGTACTAAATATTGTATTCTATATCATATGGCTCATACAACTACAGAGTGTGATTGATGGATATTTCTGCCACTAAGAAGGAAGGCAACTTGATTCACTGAATGGATATTGATGCAGATATTAAACCTTTTTGATTTGATATCATTTGTACAAGCCAAAGAACGAAGTATCAGGAAATACATCTGTTCCATATCAATGGTTGAGAAATAGAGGGATATAATAAGACAACATAAATCCTTTCAAAATGCCTGTGGTTCCAAACAACAATGGCACGGTGACAGCCTGGCCTGAGGCTCCGGTAGTGGGCAACCACATTGCCTCCAGTCTCAAGCAGCTCTACGATGACACCAAGAGCATATTTCCCGGCAGCACATACAGTGTGGACTCGGCCAGGAGGAATAGGTGGAAAAGCATTGTCCAGAGTGACTTTGGACCTGTACCCAATATGAAAGAATCCTTCAGACGCGGACACAGACCCATCACAACGCTACCCGTGGAGGACGAATCGCCCAAGGTCATTAGCTAACTGTTGCTACCCTCAATTCTTGTGTAATAGAATAATCTCCATTTTCATAGAAACAACCTCAATTCTCGTAGAAATAACCTTAATTCTCGTTGAAATAACCTCCAGGCTAGTTTAATTGAAAATTAAGTCAAAACCTTAGAAATCTATTCAATCAGCTGACACAAATAATGTTGGTTCTTACAGGTGCAGAGAGGATTGTAAGTTTAGTTCGAGTAATCAACCAAGTAATATGTGCAGTCTCTGTCCATAGTAATACCTTGGAGTAACAATTACTCCAAGGTAATATATACATCATAAGGCACATTGGCACGGCCAATATTCACAAGACAAATGCTTCAACAAATGCTATAAAGAAACAGTCTGGTGTCAGCTCTATACTTTATCATTATTAGTTATTCTTATATGTCCTGTCATTATGATGTTATTTTGTAAATAATATTACATATTTTCGATTCTCAGACAAATATTATATTCCACCTCATCAGACAGACCCAGCCTTTTTATTAAATCTGAGAGCAACAATAATTATATTGCTCTCAGATTAAGTAGACTATTTCAGAACTTTGGATTAGCAGCCTAGCTTCCACGCTTCAGAGTGAATACATTTTATTTCTAGCATTTATGGAAGGAACATAACGAGGCTGCCACATATAACTGTAAAGTGGCCAGTACCTTAGCTTAGCACAACTTTGATCAGCCACTGGTCTCTAAGTTACAATCTATATGATATTTTAATGGCACATCGTCGTCACATTCGGTGCCATGATGGTGTGAATCAGAAAAGATTGTAGAGGCGAATCAATGATAAACGTAAAAAACAACATACAATAACATTGAAATAGAAAATAAAATATGAATATACAACACATTCTGAATACCTTAAATCAAGGAGAAAGTGTTGCCTTAAGTAAATTGAGCTGGACAAAATAGGCAAGCCAATATTACTCCACCTAATGAAACACTTAAACTGCTATCGAGTGAATAAATCACTTTATATCTTGCAATTTTGTAAACAGGTGGGAAACCTTTATACGACTTTCAACTACATCAAATTGAGACCCATTTACAATTATATTATTTATATTATTGACATTTGAAATATTACACAAAGTCATATATAAAATATAAAGAACATTACAGATTGATATATAGCAAAAATAATCTTATCCAATGTTAGAAAATATACAGAATCTGCCTCAGATTTGATGTTTCAGAGAGAGTAGGGAATTCATTTTGACTATTGACCATGATATAATTATTGGTGATAATTAATGCTTTGCCTGCACGGATACACCTCACCGTTACATCGAGTTATTAAGTACTATGAGAACCTTGGGTAAATCACCACATTGGTATTTCTCGAACTAGACTTTTCATCTGTGTGATCTGAGGCTGTGACCTAGATCTGAAGCTGCGATCTAGATCTGAAGCTGTGACCTTGATCTGAGGCTGTGACCTAGATCTGAAGCTGTGACCTTGATCTGAGGCTGTGACCTAGATCTGAAGCTGTGATCTTGATCTGAAGCTGTGATCTTGATCTGAAGCTGTAATCCTGATCTATTTTCTCCAATTTGATCGTGACTATATAACTGTAAATTAAAATGCTGTTAAAGCTTTGATTAAATTATGTTGTGACTTATTGTACAAACGTCTTTGGCAATATTTATGAATAAGTTTAAAGTAAAATAGTAAATGTTCACTGTTGGGTGCAGCATCAACATTACATTTATAATCTTGTATATCTGTTTATCGCAATGTTTTTATTGCGATAAAAAGTAATTCAAGTATTAAGATAATGTACCAGGGATGGAAGTAGGTTTTGAATTTACTCAGAGACATTTAACACGTGTTTAAGATTTACTTTAATGGAGGTGAGGTTTATCTTTCCCGCTAAAAATTAATATATATCATTATTACCTGTCAAATGAGGAAGTTATGCCAAAAATTGCCTTTTTTGATGATGATGATAATGATGATAATAATAATAATAATAATGATAATAATAATAATAATAATAATAATGATAATAATAATAATAATAATAATAATAATAATAATAATAATAATAATAATAATAATAATAATAATAATAATAATAATAATAATAATAATAATAATAATAATAATAATAATAATAATAATAATAATAATAATAATAATAATAATAATAATAATAATAATAATAATAATAATAATAATAATAATAATACATTTCTATAGCGCTATTTCAGACATAGTCTGCTCATGGCGCTCATGGCTATTAATAATTAATAAATCAAATATTAGTATTTCTTAGTGTAAACGAACAAAATAATGTCTCTTGACTAAAAATGGCAATGATAAATCTATCCCGAAGAATTTCTCGTTGATTCACTTCCTGTACCTGTTGCACTGTGTCTTGCATTGTCTGCTTTATCACGCATAAATGGTGCTAATTTATTCATAATTGTGTTTATCATAGCTCAGTTGAATATGTTCACATATGTACAGCGAAAGATTAATAGATTATAGAGTAATAAAAACCTGATATGTTTACTTAATCTTCTTTATTATCAATAAACATAAAACGTTTCCTGGTTATAGATTAGGAATGTAGATTCTTAATAGCCCCATTTCCTTCAGAGTGTTCACCGGATTAGTAAATCTATTGATCTTAATGTTATATCGTCTTATCCAGTTTTGAGAGGCGCCCCGTTCTTTGCTTAGCTACCGATGTCACACACAAACAGTTGTGGGACTGAGGTCAGCTTACAATATTAGGGTATATCGCATACACTGCCAACTATTGATATAATGTTCACAAATTAGAACCGTCTGAACAGCGCTGTGGAATTATAGAATAATCTGGTAACCCGAGATTGGAAATCGTATGCATTTAACGATGAACAGTGACAAAGATAAAGTAAGTTTGAATCAAGATTTGCATTAAATATGTACAAGAATGAGGGAGCTAAACGAAGGCAAATAATAATAATTAAAAAATGCAGTGCCCCAGTGATTATATATTTATATTCAAGCTAAATCATTTCCAAAGATATATATTAAAGAGGGTTACAATCTTAAATTCTAACATGTAATGTATGATGGGCAAAAGCTTAATCTAAGAGCAAAATGTAAGACTTTACTTTAAAAATCTCATTCCTTCTTTATTAATATTGTAACAAGTTTGAACATGATTAGCATGGCGACCACCATCATAATAAAAAAATCGAGGCCAATATATTCCACTTGAACGTACATCTAATATATGTTTGTTTGGCGTTTTACATCACTTTCAAGATTATTTCAGTCATGTTTTAAAACTAATATTCTCAAAACATTGGACAGGAACTTGTGGTAGACATTTGGCTGCATCACTGAATTCTCACTGCTTGAGTTTCAGCATTATTATCCACCAGGTGTCTCTTGTGATATGTTGGTTTGGAAACACGAAAGCTGATATGATGACATTCTGTATATGCCGATCCATCAGTAGAAATGGCAAAGGCCTATAACGATATTACTGTGTGGGACACATTTGTAAATAATACATGACTGAACATGGACCTTTGTAGGGTACATTTATAAAATATTGCCAGTGACCTTGAAGTGACTTGCTATTAAATGACTGAAAATGAAACTCCTATTTTTGTGGATTTTACTATGAATTTCAATATTCAGTCATTAGCATCTTTCAAAAACTAGCTCATCGAGTCATTCATCGTAATCAACAATATTCGAGCAATTGATAGTTTTGGACCAATCTGCAAGGGGAATAAGTGCAGTTTGATCTCCATCAGCGCATATAAGCTTCATACGGGATGGTAACTATGAACAAAGTGTTATGAGCAGTAGAAAGAAAAGGAAGAGTTCATTTGATTTAGTATTGTTGTGTCAAGTGGTCACAAAGGAAAACATCGCAGTGCTTTATATTGGATGTGTCAACAACTGGATCACCATTCTGGTTGGGAATTTAAACAAATCTCGGGATTAATGCAATAAGATTATGTAAAAGATTGTGCCTTTATTACGCTTTAATCCTGTGGAGCTTAGGTTAAGTTTGTCAAAGTCAACTATTTTGGTCAACACGTTTGGCCTCAATTATATATTTTTCAGAAACCACAATTCGATATTTTCAAATAAATTTCTATCAGAACATCAGATGCTTGCGTGTGCAACCATTCTCTCTTGCATTTTTGGACTCATTTAAATACAAGTATTTTTGGACTCATTTAAATACATGTTAGTTTGTACTTAACAAGTTCCTTCTGTTCCTTCTACTTTAGAGTCTTGTATGGAATTACCTATGTGCCGCATAGTCGTGTGCCACATTCTTAATACTCCTCTTATGAGATTAACATCGAAAATACGGAAAGTTCCAACACTAAAATTCTCAAAACATGTACCAGGAACTTGTGGCCATTGGTGTTATACATTTTAGCAGAACCTATCTTTCTTCATGCTGTTATGCCTGTATCAGTATCCTATCAGGTCAGACAGAAGCCTGTCGCCAGGACTTAGTGCCCTACACTTTTCGAAGCTTTAAGAGAACAGGCATACTTAACAGAAACGTTTTAATAAATACGCTGAGATTTTCAAAGACAACTTTATGTTCATAATGAAATGCATTTGGCAGTTGATGTTAGTTGCAATGCTAATATATATCCTTTTTGCAGACTTTTATGCGCTGGACTGTGCCTTCACGGTTAACAGAGAGTGTCATACAGGAAGATGACAGAGGTAAGACAGATTAATTGTGGTACAAAAGTAGTAAGAGAGGTGTGAACTATAAGAGGTTAACTTGGGTAGATGTGAACCGGTATAGAATATGTTAGCTGTGGGAATTATTTATTGAATCAGTGGGTTAACTGGAGTGTGTCAACAAAATAGAATGTTAAATGGAGAAAGTGTCCATAAAAAGAATGAAACATTAGTGGTTTTATTGAATAAGGCTATAAATGGTGAAATTGCTTTGAAACTACCTGAACATGTCCAAGTGAAATCAGCTTCTACAAGAAATGGCGTCAAGCTGTAACCCAAAGAAATACAACTATTTTCCAAGGACTGACTGACTGGAATAACCTTCCCCACATTTAACTACTTTGGAAACAGGTAACTTTGCATCTTTCAGCAACTCCCTTGCCAGAATATAAAGGTTATCGTCAAACAGCTGATATGTACAATCTTGGTAGTGCAAACTTGCACTCTTGGCAGGATGTCAATTGGTTTTGACAAGTAAACTTATAGATGTAGATGTAGATGACCGAAGTCAACTGAAAGGAAAGTTTGAAATGGGCAGAGTGTAAAGTGATTATTTTGTAAAATTGAGATAAAATTTTAGTGAAAACTGATTGGGAAAATACCTGGATAGTGTGGGCAGATATCTGGGAAGGTATAAACTGATAAGAATATGTTGGAAGGTATAAGCTGAGGAAAATACCTGGAAATATTTAAGCTGGAGAAATTACCAAGGGAGGTGTAAGTTGGCAAGGATAAACCTGGGAAAGTGTAAACTGAGGTGGATAAAACCTGGGAAAGTATAAGCTGACAAGGATAAAACCTGGGAAAGTATAAGCTGGTGAGGATAAAACTTGGGAAAGTATAAGCTGGCGAGGATAAAACCTGGGAAAGTATAAGCTGGTGAGGATAAAACCTGGGAAAGTATAAGCTGGCGAGGATAAAACCTGGGAAAGTATAAGCTGGTGAGGACAAAACCTGGGAAAGTGTAAGCTAATGACAACAAGATCATCAAGTGTAACAGGGAGAGGAACCCTGGGAAAGTAAAAGCAGAAAGCATCTAGGAGGGTAGAAACTGAATAAGTTAAATATTGTTGGCAGAAGTGGGAAAGTTTATTCCATGCATTAAACTCATTGCCAATCATGATTTTTTTGTATACACACCCTTTTAATGTAGAGAAATCATGATGGATAAACAACATATAGAAATGTCAAGAGGATCATTTCTTTTACTAAAATATATTTCTCACGCATTTCCAATATAATAAACGGCTGGGAAAGTGAATATTTTTGTGATTATATTTTCCCAGAGATGAACATTCATGGTCCTGAGCAAGGGTTACTGCCCTTTATCTCACCCAGCAGTAAGTGTGTGCAATGTGAAGTCATATCCTTTGATTTTTAATTGTTTTAGTTCTGAGTTGTTTGATCTTGACAAATACTTTTTATTTTATAATTACCACAGTGGTCATTTGAATGATTGCTTCAACCATTTCAGCAAGATTTATACAATATCAGGCCAGAGACAGAAGCCTTTCCCAAAATGTTCTGCACTCTTTTAAACATAGGCAACATAGGCCAATTGCTAATCATTGCTTTATTTTGTAATGTTTGTGAACATTTTCTGGAAATTGCTTCATAAATTTTAATTCAAATCCTTTCCAAAAGGAGACTGATAATTTTGAAGAATCAAAATGTATCTTACATATTGAATTTGGCCCTACCTTTTTATCTCTATTCTCACTGGCTAATATTTGTCATGTTATACAAATGCATATAATTGCTAAAAATCTTAGCCTCATGGGAATTAGACAGGATTCATCACCCACCAACACTATATCTTAACTACAATAGCTAAGATATCCACCCAGTAGTTTCCGAGAAGTTCAATTTTGCAGGACAGAATGACATTAAATCCGCCCCCTACTACGTGAACTTTGATGGCTTCTTCTTATGCATCAAATAATTCTTGGAAAAACACAGCCCATATATTCCCCAATAAAGCCAAAAATACAAGAGTGGTCATTGTTCCTGACAAATACCAAAATTTGCATTTTTATTCTAAATACAAAGATTGTGAAATTCATAATATTAGAAAATGGGAGTTCTCTATCCAAAAAAGTGGTATAAAATTTTCCAAAAAATCTGAAACCTGAATATCACAACTTTTTTTTCAATTTTTTTAAACTTTCAGGGGACATTTTTATTGTAGAGTATATGGTTTAAGGACAAAGACATCACAATAACCTCAGAGTAATGAGTCATGAGGTTTTAAAAGTTAGTAAAATCAGCATTTTAAAGAATGAGATGCACAAATATCTAGCCCAGAATTCATGACAAATGTAAAGCCTGTCCTTAACACACTCCCAAACATTTTCAAACGAAATATCAGGCGCTTTTTGAAGTTTTACAATTGATCTTGCTCTCCTGATTTTGGCAATATCAAAGTGGTATATTTATTTATGAGCCATACTTTCCTAGTTATCATTTTCTGGGTTTTATGACTTCATTATTTTACATATAAAAGAGTTTGATAATATTATCACATAATTATCACTGTTGAATTGTATTCCTTTTATTGCCAAAGAACATATGTACAATTCCTTTGTTTTTCTTCTTATAAGGAACAATTTTGTTTAAATAAACATTTAACAAATAGTTTTACTAATGTGGAATGCAATATCTCTGTTATTTACAAAATGACCTGCATTTATGGTGGTGGTAACATGAAATGAGTATATATCTGAAAGACATCCTCAGTGTGATGAGTCCTGTTCCTCTGTGTACTAACTGTCCAGATGATTCCAAACCACCTTCCCTTTGTCATCAGGCAGTGTTCCAACGTGTTCTCACCAAACTGAAATGAAATCAAATAGAAGATAATGGAATCAGTGCAAATGTGTGTAAAGTCCACAGATATTGTCATGAAAATGACAAACAAGCACAAAATAAAATATCCTGACAAAATTAATCAGATGACAAAGACTTTCCCAAATAGTGATATTTTCATTTAAAATATCACAATTTGGATGACTACATTTTGCTAATTCATATATATCTTTTCAAATATGAATATTTTTTAATAAAATACTTTGAATGTAATGTTCTGTTGTGAGGCATTGAGTGTGTCCTATTCTCCTGCAGGGAGCCTGGTAGTAGAGAGTGTGCGAGCAGAGTCTCCTGCCAAGGTCACCAAGAGGACAACATCAGGATGTGAGTACTCAAATTCTAGTCAGGTAAAGTACACGTAGATATTGAGGTAGCCTTCCTGATAGTATATGGAGCATTCACTGATGTGTATTTTGTGATTATTTCAGTGCCAAACATTAACATGGGCAGGTTAAGCAGCCAAGCATGTCAGCGCCCCGAGTCCCGGGTTCCAGTCCACTCTGCCCCACCTGCAACACCATCACTTCCACCACAGTCTCCCACTGCTAAACCAAAATATGCCAAAAAGACCAAGCAACAGATCAAAAATGATGTAAGAGACCATTCTTTTAATGAAAAATGTGATGAAAAAAACGTACATATATCAGATTTGGTTGAGTAAGCAATTTGCATCTATATCATGTGTACTGGATAAGATTAAGAGGATAATTTGTTTGTGTATCTGAAGAGACTGAGTAAGTGCTTTATATCAGATAAGATTACGCATGTGTATGTGTATCAAATAAGATTGGGTGTTGTCTTTATTGCAGTTGATGAAGAGTTATAACAATCATGATGTGCCATCTACAGACGAGCACTGGTTCAAGGGCGGCTTGGAAGCTGACAAGAAGCTGGTAGACCGTGCAACTCGATCGGCAACAAAACCGCCACACAACCCTAACATTAGGCAACCAATCAACGACTGGCTGAAGTCTGCAACAGAGAGGGGTCTGTACTTAACCTGATCTAATAAATCTAACATCTAGCCCATGCCCAGCCAAATCTAACATCCAGCCCATGCCCAGACAAATCTAACATCCAGCCCATGCCCAGACAAATCTAACATCCAGCCCATGCCCAGCCAAATCTAACATCCAGCCCATGCCCAGCCAAATCTAACATCCAGCCCATGCCCAGCCAAATCTAACATCAGCCCATGCCCAGCCAAATCTAACATCCAGCCCATGCCCAGACAAATCTAACATCCAGCCCATGCCCAGCCAAATCTAACATCCAGCCCATGCCCAGACAAATCTAACATCCAGCCCATGCCCAGCCAAATCTAACATCCAGCCCATGCCCAGACAAATCTAACATCCAGCCCATGCCCAGCCAAATCTAACATCAGCCCATGCCCAGCCAAATCTAACATCCAGCCCATGCCCAGCCAAATCTAACATCCAGCCCATGCCCAGCCAAATCTAACATCCAGCCCATGCCCAGCCAAATCTAACATCAGCCCATGCCCAGCCAAATCTAACATCCAGCCCATGCCCAGACAAATCTAACATCCAGCCCATGCCCAGCCAAATCTAACATCCAGTCCACGCCCAGCCAAATCTAACATCCAGCCCATGCCCAGCCAATCCATACCTGCCATTGATCAAGCTTAGCCACACATCTAGCATGGACCCTGCCTAGCCAAACCACATCTCACATATTCCATACCTAGCCAAACCACACCTCACATATACCATAACTAGCCAATCCACACCTCACATATACCATAACTAGCCAAACCACACCTCACATATACCATAACTAGCCAAACCACACCTCACATATACCATACCTAGCCAAACCACACCTCACATATACCATACCTAGCCAAACAACACCTCACATATACCATAACTAGCCAATCCACACCTCACATATACCATACCTAGCCAATCCACACCTCACATATACCATACCTAGCCAAACCACACCTCACATATACCATACCTAGCCAAACCACACCTCACATATACCATAACTAGCCAAACCACACCTCACATATACCATACCTAGCCAAACTACATTTAGCATAGACCCTGCCTAGCCAAACTACTTCTAGCATACACCCTGCCTAGCCAAACCACATCTAGCATACACTCTGCCTAGCCAAACCATAAGTCATGCCAAACCATAAGAGATCACTTCTCCAGAACCTTACACATGGCTGTATTAAGTCCCCTGAAAAGTAAAATTAGATCCATAAATTGTCCAAACCCACATCTCACTCATGCTAGAACTACCAGAAGCTGAGTTGAATGTTTTCAGACTTATCATTGCTTTGCAGATCGGCAGGTTGCCATGCAGTTCTTCCAAAATCTTGGAGGAAAGGTGATGAACAAAGAAGATGAGAAATACCAAGAAGTTCTCGATACACTAAACAAGTAGGATATTAATTGTTATCATTATAATATTAAAATTGTCTCAAAATCAAAATATAAATCTCATTATAGTACAGCTGACCCAATATTAACAAATATCTCTAGTTTTGAACCAACATTTATGGTGATTACAACATTCTCAAAAAAAATTGTGAAATGTTGTTTATACGACCCTTTCAACAACTACATAGGCCATATCAGGTCGACTTTCAAGCCTTTTAACCAGTGTGAAAATAACATTGCTGGCAGTGAGAGTCGAACCCAACACCTCCCGTCCTCCACTTATATAACCATTAAAGGCACAGATCCTACACTCTACCAACTGTGCTAGTGGGGCCGGTCACTACTTTCTCAATTACATTTATCAGTTGAAATTTGGGGCATAATCAATGAACAATCTTGTGATTTTCAGACAACAAAATCCATTTTTTCCTTTACAATGTTGGTCACAAAATACCATAATACCATTTTCCCATCAATAAAAGAGGGTGCTTTTTTCTGTACTTCCCAACCAATCCCTGCTTAATTTTCAGTGAAGTAATGAGAACAAATGATTGGGGAATATTCAAAATGAGACATTATTTTTCAGTGGCAGAGGACTTGGAAAGCTGACGATGAAGTCAATGGACAGTGAGAGTGATGAAGTCACCAGGTTGCACCACCTGCGTCTGCTGACTCCAGCCACACGCAAGAACAAGTCACAATACCAAACTTGGCACCACCTCCCACCCTACAGGGACGACAATCCTGTGGCCAACAAGAGCGCCATCTACACAAACCCTCATGCCATAGTTCCGCGCCATTTCAGTATTCACCCAGATTGGGGATTATAGTTTTCTATAGATTATAGATTTCACCATATCTCTATGCAATGACTTCATTTTGCAATCACATTTTCCAAAAGAACCTATTATTTTTCATTGATTGCCTTTTACAAGTTGTACTCAATAACTGAGTAAAAGTGGGAAAAAAAGGCTTTTTAAGATTTGCTGGATGGCAATCACAGTCTCCACCAATACCAACACAGTTTTCAATCAATTCGATCTCTTCAGTTGGATGGGGAATGACTGGTTTATCCTAAATCTTGCTTATATTGGGTTTTGTGGAGAAGATAGTGCCTACAGAGGTGCTAGTATCTCTGAAAGTGTTGGCACCTCCACTTGAGCGCCTCCAATGGGGAGCTACTTTTCTTTTCATTTAATACCTTTGTGGAGGTGCTGGTCTGAAAACCCCTGAATTTGCATTTGCAAATAACTTTTCAATTTTAACATCTTACGTAAATTGAGTAATGCACACAAATAATTTGATTCATTTCTGTGCATTGTACCATCCCAAGGTGAGGTCACAATGCCCATTTTTAAGCTGTATACATCAAGCTCTAGTTTTTCTTTCGTTTGCACTGGAGACTTTTTCAATAAGATTCAGATTTGGATTTGCTCAATCATTGAAATTGGTTGTACATTGCCAGCTGTACAGTTTTGAAAGTGCCAAGTACTGGCTGTACTCTTTTGGCTGTGCTCTTTTGGTCAAATGGCACAGAACTTTATGTAGGAGAAATATGATGGGTATTAACATTTGATTGCAAAGTTGCTGTATAAAGTTTGGGGCATTTATATTGTGCAAGGAAAAAAATCACTTCATGAATGCTTTAGATTATAAAGAAAATCTGTATTTTGTGGATTTTCTGCTCTTGCATTATATCATTTTACAAATTATTCATATAGATGGGTAAAAGGTGTTATTTGATATTTTCATATTTATATACTATATAAAAGAGTGTAAATAGATTTTGATATGTTCTGTACTTGAAAGTGATGTGCATCTATTGTCTAAATTTTGCATACTTTTAGTTTATGAGCCAATAAACATTATAAGCAAATAATATTTAATTCAGAGTAGCCAGATCTGTAGCTACAAGCCATAAGAGCCATTTTGGGGTCATTCAATGCTTGGAGTATAATGAATGGAGTTGTAATGGTGTAGCTTGTATGTATGATGTCATAGCAGCCCATTATTTAAACACTGGGAAAGTTTGGGGTCAGTCAAAGCTTGGAGTATAATGATGGTGTAGCTTGTATGTATGATGTCATGGCAACCCATTGTTTAAACAATGGGAACGTTTGGAGTCAGTCAAAGCTTGGAGTATAATGAATGGAGTTGTAATTGTGTCGCTTGTATGTATGATGTCATAGCATTCCATTGTTTAAACAAAAGCTTCCCTTTGAACTGATTTGTGTTACTAATAGCCATCAGTACAGGGAGATATAATTGGGTGTTTAGAGTTTTTTGTCATTTCATAATAAATAGGTTTTGGGGAATCTATTGGTGAAAATAGGATTGTGGGTTATAATATCAGATTTTTATTAAGTAAAAATCTTGCAACAATGTGAATTAACTTTGCTGGGTAAATGCTTTGTCATGGAATGGATGCACAGATTCGGATTTGTAATCAACAACAGAATTGTCCAAACTTGAACTAGAAAAATAAAATTTATATCTCCATAATCAGTGTTGACAGGTTTACATTTTCCTTGTGATGTCTTGGTCTAGAACCAACCTATGATGAGTAATAATTGCATATATTTGAATACCGTCATATTTTTCAAGTTTTCAGCTCATATGGTGTGATTTGTCACAAAAGATTGGCGTAAATGCACATCACACCTTTGATCTTGTATCGCTACAACTCCATTCATTATACTCCAAGGACAAATCAAGCTGTCAAGGGTAAAAACATGGAATAAGAACAGACGAGGCATTGCATTCTATACATTATGAGGTAATTCTAACATATTGTGAGGAATAAAGCTTTTGATGAGGTTGGTATGATGTTAGCCCATGATGAAATTTCACCTTCTTGTAGCTTCATTCATACATTTCTTCAGAACAGAGTAGTCTTGGTTAAATATGTTATGACCAAAGGCTGGTTGTCATTTTTCCCTCATTGAAAAATCTATATAATGGACCTGTTCCAATATAATTAGAACCTGAATTGTTCAACTTATCGAAAATTCACTCCTTTAAAATAAAAGAAAACCTGCAATTGACCTATGTTCTCAATGTTACCCCAGTATTAGCTTACTTGTTATTATCTGAGATGGGGCCAGAAATGAAGGCAAAAATGCTTAATAGACAGTGTGGATACATTGATTATTAGGGTCAGACCCTAAGCAAACTGATGCCTAAAATATCAGATAGATTATCTGGGTCCTGGGATCAAGGTGTGCATGATCACCAAGCAATTCTGTGATAAGATGGATTGTAATATCTCATTAAAGTTGTAATAATCATATGTGTGTGAAGAAAAAATAAAACATATAAAAGAAGAACATCTTGTTTATGTTGTCTTTGACAGAGAAGAAAATATCTACTTTCATGTTACGACCTAAAGAAAATTTGGGCAAACACAAACATGTATGTGCTTTTTTCAATTCTCACTGTTCCAGTTTTAACATTTGTTATCCACCAGGGATTTCTTGTGTCGTGTTGTCTTTTAATCTTTTATGCTTTTAATTGAACAAGCTAAAGAAAAATGTTGTAAAATTAACAAATCAACTCTTTCACTCTCCAGAGGATTAAATTATTTACAATCAATAATCAAGGATGTTATCATATTCATCACAATAATTACAGACAGGCAGGTCTGGAGCACATGTATGGCCAGTGAAAGTAGTACTGGAGGATTACAAATTTGGATTGGCCAGAGGTGATTGTTTGTGTGTGACTATGGTGGAGAGTGTACCACCATGTGACTTTTAACACACCAGGTGGCAGCATGGCCCCGTTGAGCAGTCAGAATTATAAGCCAATATTTATTGAAAAAAATAAAACTTTCCTTGAATTCACCTAAATGAGTGTCATATTCAGTCAGACCATGTGGAAATCTAAACCACAAAAACACATTATTTTTGTTTACAAAGTGTTAAAATTTTATATATCTGGTGTAATAATGCTAAAAATAGGCTATTTCCATTGCAATAACAAATCAATCACATACTCCACATGCTTCTATCACATGCTTCTATCACATGCTCCACATGCTTCTATCACATACTCCACATGCTTCTATCACATGTTCCACATGCTTCTATCATATGCTCCACATGCTTCTATCACATGCTTCACATGCTTCTATCACATGCTTCACATGCTTCTATCACATGCTCCACATGCTTCTATCACATGTTCCACATGCTTCTATCACATGCTCCACATGCTTCTATCACATGCTCCACATGCTTCTATCACATGCTTCTATCACATGCTCCACATGCTTCTATCACATACTCCACATGCTTCTATCACATGTTCCACATGCTTCTATCACATGCTCCACATGCTTCTATCACATGCTCCACATGCTTCTATCACATGCTCCACATGCTTCTATCACATGCTCCACATGCTTCTATCACATGTTCCACATGCTTCTATCATATGCTCCACATGCCTCTATCACATGCTCCACATGCTTCTATCACATGCTTCTATCACATGCTCCACATGCTTCTATCATAGGCTCCGCATGCTTCTATCACATGCTCCACATGCTTCTATCATAGGCTCCGCATGCTTCTATCACATGCTCCACATAATTGTATAAAGCTAACATGAGGCATCCACACATTTAAATACGAAAGTTACTTTACTGTACTTATGTAGGCAAATTTTCAATTTCAAGTGCTTCCTTCTTGTCTCCAATAATGTGGAGCCATTGAATAGAAATAAGATCTTCAATTCCATCTCTAGTCATGTTTGTTCTCACCTTTAAATAATTTAGTCCTCTAAATCCAGTCCAAATCTCTCATACAGATCTTTGGTTGTCACACCTTGCTCCATAGCTACAAAACATTGCAATTTACAAATATAAGTCACATTTAAAGCTTTCATGAAATCAATTTTTCGAGCTCGTTTTCCTTATAAGATATAAATGTTTATATACTAAACAGAACAGTGGTGGTATGCATCTGAGCAAAGTAGTAGGCACTTTCAGCAAATCACAACAATCCTGGCAGATGTATTTTGGTTGACTTCAGGGAGATAGCTTGTTTGTATCAAAGTATCATGAACACATATCTCATAAACATACCCGTAAATCTCTGTTAAACTGCTTGTGACCCGCCAATGATTTCATGAAAGCTTTAATGGAGGTATGGAAAAGGAAGAAATGTCTTTCAGAATCATTATCAATGTATTAGCTCTGCTCTTATCAACACATAAGCCTGAACTGATCACGAACACATGAGCTCCAAACTGCTCATAGATATAAAAATATAATTGCAATTGACAAGCAAATATAAAGAATTCCTCATGTCTAACCTATCCTGCCAAGTAGCATTTGCCCCATGTCCTTCATCTCATTGTACTCATGTAGCTTCTCAATGTGAACCTGTAGTTCCTCCTCCTTCAGACCCCTGTAACATCAAACAGCTTGTCACATGACTAGTGACCATGGTAACGTAACACAACTGATTAAAATAATTAAAAATCTTATTTCTCTGTAACCATTGCAACATTAAGCATCAGTCAGGCAACTAACTATGATTTCATGTACTTTCCACAAAATAAAATTCTAATGGGCCATTCTGCCCTGTATTGTTGCAATCCGTAAAATATATCACGTGCAATGTCAAATCATAGACTTAAAAATAATCCTTTTCAATTCTTGTCCATTTTAAGGACAATTAAAAATCTATATTTCATTTAACAGACTAAAATTCATCATTTTCCCACATGAGTTTTATATTTATTTTTTTCATTCGCACAGGACTCATTTCAAACTGGTTTTCTTTCATGTGTAGTTTGACAACAATCACTTGGCCGAACACTGGACAGAAAATATTTTTTCAACTTATTTCAGCATTGGATCAAACACAAAGGAGAATATGTTAACATCAGGAACACATTTTTCCCCCCCCCATGACTTGACTGAACTCTTGTTTGGGAATCTTTGGCACAATTATTGTGCTGGACAGTAAATTCCATGGATACCTTGTAAAGTACCTTTTTGTTGTCAAAATATGGATGTCACAGTTCCCACATGTGGGGTAGGGAGAAATTAAATTGCATTAGATGCTCACCGAGGTGACTGAGTTACGAGTCCTAATATCCTTGGGGAGAGAGTTCCAGAGTCTTGGGCTAATGGATGAGAAAGCTCTGTCACCTACAGTTTTCAGACAAGTCTTAGGGATTGATAGGTAGGTACCATCATTAGATCTCAGGCACCGGTCGCCCTTTCTTACTGAGAGTAGGTCACGCAAGTAAGGCGGCGCCTTACCATTAAGGCTGATACCTATTTGAGGTCATTTTGTGATTATTTGGAGGGTATTTATCAATGCTCAGTTCACTGATATATGGAAAAATTATTTCATTTTAATGTTCATGCATTTTCATGTTCTTTCATCACTTCATATCAATTTATCTGGGGAATCCATGTAACTTTTCAATAGAGGGGTAAACAGAGTGACATAAGTGTGAGCTTACTCTGCTATTAATTGGTCTATTTCTGCTTGTAAAGATGCATCTTTCTCTCGAAGCTTTTTGACCTCTTCTTCAAGTTGACTTAAACTTTCCTCCTGTTTTTTTGGTTGTTTACTTTTCAGCACCTAAAGAAAAAAAAACAAATCCTCTTAACATTAAGGGATATGGACAAATTTCTTTTTTTTTTTCTCTCTCTCTTTGACTAACCTACTCTGCATGGTGAGGTGGGGTCACATATTCTGCCACAATTGGCATGACATTGTCTCAACCTATTCCGTGAGGTCGATTGCATAATCCAAAGACAGGTATGCTATTGGTGGGCTTTGCACATGTGCACTCACATTTTTGGTGACCTTGGAATCGACCAGTGCTAGTTTTTTCCACTCGTTTCACATAATGTGCTTAAAATTTTATTTTTAAGGATTTTCAAGAAGTGCCACAAAATACATTAGCCTGATTACATCAGGGGCTGAGGGTAAAAAAGTATAAAGGTGTGCACAAATATGAGCACAAGTCATTAGTATCCAGAAAAATCTGGCTGTCAACTCATTGGTGAAAGAATGTAAATAGATTTGTTTTGTACTGGCAGTGGCACTGATTGGAAGGTATTTGTGCCAGACGCCTGGTTACAATTTAATTATGACCTGATGTTGGTCAATTCAAATTTGATGATATTTTTGTGAGCAAAGACAAGTATTTATAACTTCAGGATCTCCAAACTTTGAATGTGATCAAAACCGTGGCAATGACTGCAGAGGTAGTAATTGAATACTACCTGTGTAATGCAGAGTATCTTTGACTTTGCTTCTTGCATATTTCTAGTCTGCATGGCAAGGTAGGGTCACACCTCTGCCACAACAAAAACCTTCAAGCTGATTACATAACAGAGTCACAATTGTCAACTCATGGCAGATGTTAATTTCGCTATCTGAGAACCTCTTCAAACTCATTACATAACCGGGTCAACTGATAAGATTGTCAATTAGCTGTAACAATGGCCTGGCTCGTTTTGCACCAAAACGGGAATACTACCAGGCGTACTACCACGTGACAGGGCGTACTGTCGCGTGACCGGGGACAGGTAAATCTCGTGATCGGGATCCCGATCCGCCCACCCAGCTTGGCATAGGGACAATAGGGTGGCCTGGCGGGAGAATTTTGGATGTGCATGCAACGGCCCGAAAACAAAACAAATGCCATAAGTTCTCTCTATTCCAGAACCAGAATTATCGGGCAAAACGTTCATCACCTTGCCATAATGAAAAACGCTGTGCTCTGCCGTGACCAGGATTCGAACCTGGGTTTTCTCGACCACAACGAGAGGTAATAACCACTATACTATCACGGCCAAATGAGCGCAATGCTAATAATGCCAGGGGAAAAAGGTATATTTAAATGATGAAATCAACAATTTCTTATACAACTCACCGGAGACTTAAAACTTGCATTCAGCCTTTGTGCAGAGTTCACATATCTCCTGAAATTATACAATGGCAATGGTTAATGTAAAACCTTTCAATTAAACAAACACAGTCCACCAGAGGCACACGCAAACTATTAGGTTCACCATGCCACCCTCTGGTGGAGTTTGTTAAACAAAAACATTTGAATTGGCGAAAACAAAACACTTCCGTGTCATTATATTTACTTCCGTCCTGAAAATTGCCTGGATTTGACCACAAGCTGTGCCTTGTTTTACGTTCATAACTTTATTTTACTTACCGTTTTGAAAATTGTGGTCTGTTTTTCGGTGTTGAACATTCCTTGGTGATTTCATTTGATGGCTTTTCCATATTGCCTTTACTACTGTAGGCTTTAGTTGGGCGAAAATAATACCAGTTTGTCAACAAAAAAACTTCGAGTTTAGAGTTCACTGACCACTCAAAATTCTGACACTTTCCAGACGTCTATGCTCAGACTACACTGAAAACTTTGACTGGGGATATCATCTTGTGAAAATCCCATCGCCTGCCCTGTAACTCACTTGGCAAACAACTTTTTAACTCACCGACGAAGTTCTCTTCGCGCCATTTCAATAAATTGTCAAAAGGTGTCGCCCCTGAGTTGTATTGCTGACCTGCACCAGAGGGAGGGTTTCATCAAACTCCAACTTCTCGAGGCCTTATATCAAGCATCTTCATGTATTAGTTGTGATGGGTTTGTGGGTTAAATATGATCAATAAACTGGCAGGAATCAAACAGAACACGTGGAGTTGTGCTAGGAGGAAGTGTATTATCTCAGGGAGCAGGCAGTGTTTACATTACAGCACAAGGACGGGGATCCGTCATTATTTCAATATCGTTACATTAGTGCAACAAAACAAATGAGCTCAAGGCTACAAATAGTATTAGGTTAATACGCTAATCATTGTTTTTCTGTAATATTTGTAGAAAAGAATTATGCAGTAATTTTGAAGATAAAAAGAATGTACATTGTATAAAAATTAAATTAATGATACTGGTATTTGCCTTTCATGTATATATATATATATATATATATATATATATATATATATATATATATATATATATATATATATATATATATATATATATATACATCTCTTGTTGATGCACTCCTGTAAATATCTAAAACCTATTTTGATCAAGAACTAAATCTATGGTCCCTTTCAAAAGCACACTCCTTGCATCATTTTCAAGTGGAGAAACATCATTGAGGCACTGAAAGGCAAAATTACACAAAGCTAATACAGCAATATGCTTATGATGTCATCAAAGGTATTGTCCTTTAAAGGGGATAGAATGACATCAAACAGCACTAGCCCACTTTGACCTTCATCTGGGGGTCATAAAGAGTTCACAGTACTTGTGTTTATCTGTCATACTTATTGGTCAGCATCAAGCTCAGAGATTTGATAACAGATCATGACTGCAGTGTCATGACCTGATGTTGGTCAATTCGGATTGAATGATATTTTGGTGGGCAAGATGAGGAGTTATAACTCAGGAAATTTCAAATGATTTAAAAGACAGAATGACAGGAGAGGTTTAAATGACTTGCAATACTGCAGAAATAATTGAGCCTAATGGACAATAGAATTGGTCCCCTGAAAATAAATCTTACCTACTAATAGCTAAGAAATCTGACTGGTAGTTTCAGAGATCAAATTTGATGGACGGACAGAATGACATAAAATTTCTTCCCAGATGCTGTGCTATGACAAGCTAAAAAGAACACAATGCTTTCTGTTATATATTTTTGAGAGCAAATATATATTATTTGCGATATAAATGGTGTCAATAATCAATGTTTTACCAAAAAGAATATAAAATTTCTTCCCCTCGATGCAGAAGCTGTGTGATGACAAGTGAAAAAGAACACATTGCTTTCTGTTATATAATTTTGATATGCATGAAAGAAAAGTAAACTGAACAAGGCAACTGACGGGCCTCAGATGATCCCATCAGTTGCTTGGGAGATGAAGCTATTAAGCTGATGCTGATCAACCTGCTGACCTACTTTTGAAGAATGGAAATTTCAATCACATGATCAGCTGCTGGTGGTGAGCTGACCAAGCTAATGACCTAGTTTATCATGAGTGCTAAGTATTCTATATGAACCACTATGCAGCAGTTGCTTGGCAACCTTCACTGCAGCATTTGCTTTCCAACCTTCACCTATGATTTAATGTAGGCGTTCATGGGATGCAAGTGTGGTAAAAACTTTAGCTCTACCTTTATTAGCTAAAAATATTTTGTTGACAGTTGAAAAGGTTTTTGTTGACAGACCAACACACACACACATGGACGGAGCCAGATAACATAAATCCAGACCAGGTGGGGAGGGAGCTAATAAGAGAGATACAATAATGTTCTTTTTTCTGAGCTTTTAGTTTTATAAATTTATAAATATACAGGTTTTTGTATCAGGATACATCGAGAGTTTGACCTTTCCTTTATCGTTTGAGGGAAAAAAGCAAAATAGAGTAGTTTGTGTTTCACTTTATTTAATAATCATTTATATATAGTCAAACATCAATGTGCATCACAATTTGTACTCAAATTCAATGAAAGTGGCACAAAAATATAAAAAACAATGCAGACCTTGCAGGTCTAGATTTAAGTGCAGCAAATATATTAATCCAAATACAACCGTGCCATTTCTCTGCACTTCTCACATTACCACAATAAAAAGTTGTGATAATGCCTGGAGCAAATCATGTTTTATTTTCCATTATTTAATTTATCCTCTACCATTCATCATCACAACCTTTTTGGTGTACAGTCTGAAATGACCCTATTTTTGAAGAGCAATTTCTTTCATTGTTTTATGATGAGAAAATGATGGACAACACAGAAACATTGAAAATATTTTGAAGCTGTCTGAAGTATTCCATTTTTTCAAAGATAATCATCTGTACACTTCTTTTAAAATACAAAATGGCCCATTCTGTCCTTACACAACCTGTGCTTTTCAATAATACACCTAGTTAAAACTTCAACACATATCTTTCACAAAAGTAAAAAATGTTCCATTCATTTTGAACTCGATTTTTACTCAAAATTCCAATGACATCATCTAACTGTGTAATAAATATGAAATTGAAACTAATTTTACACTCAACAACAAGTGACATTCACATAAGATTGCATTCACTCATCAAATTATGATGCAAATGTAAAACTAATTGACATGATTAAAACAGGTAGCCTTGCCTGGGGACCCACACAGCATTTCATGCATGTGCCATTTATAAAACATGTTTGTAGCCTTCATAAAATAGGATTTTATATGACAAATATGCACAAAATGTCTTCTCTGTGATGGGCTTCATGAAAATATAACAGGCTAAATGGCAGTTGTAAATTGCTCTTTCCTTTGTTAAATTTGTGATCTTTAGCCATCACATTTAATCATTGAGAATTATTGTGAAAACTTTTCTTTAGTTATTACTCGCATTACAAATAGTCTGAAAGGAAAGTTCTTTAACTGGCCTCATATTGTAGTGATATTCTATCAACCTATAATGAAAAATGTGCTGGTTTAGTAGGCATTTCTGTCAGTGTAACAAGCACTCTGATTAAATTGTTTTGATTTGCTGTGAATTTACTTTTAAAACCATTTACATTCAATTAATTTGCACAATTGACTGAAGTGTAATCAGTGTACAAAATTATATTCAATAATGGTTGATTGATATCTCTGTCCTGCCTGTCTATGCTGGGCAAGATCCTTCTCAGTGTTAGCTTTTAAACTTAACAGGTAAAATATGATTAGTCATATAAATACCCTACAGGTATGTTGCAAAATTAATAGCGGAATGAACTAAGCTTTTATTACACATAAATATTAGTATCTTATTATCAAATAATTATTTTAATTGCTCTCTATAGAGATGTGGTTCCTATAGTAACACATTCTATTATATTCAGACGAAACAAAAAAGAGATTTACACAAGGAAACTAGATACCATGTGACAAACGTCCTACAAAGAACTGTAATAATATGTTGTATTAACAATGATAGTAGACATGGTTGTAACTTGTTTATTTTATACTATAACACAAACCTACTTTGCTGCACCAAAGTCTATGTATTGAAATTGTTTAAAAACCCAGGGTATAACAGTTGTTATGGCCCTGGGATTTGTGCCCCGATTTTGATACTGTGTGATGTCATATCATATGTCCCTGATAACAGAGTTTGCCCCTTGGTCCGGAAATTGGCAGCCCTAGACCAAAATCTGTTATCAGGTATATCAGTAGTAAAATGCATTGCACTGTAATTTCCATATTAAAGAAATATTTGACCTGATGACCTAGCTTTCATATTCTATGCTGCAGTCTGTTAAGTGCACTTGCACTGTGCCTTTATAGAGTATACAACACTTTCAATACCAACAGCAGATAAGTCAGAACCTATTTTTATGCCCTAAGTCCATGGAAATTAAATAAACTCTTCTAGATAGTAACCAAGGAGCAAATGTTGTAATAATTACCTTCAACTACCTCAATAAACTCTCTTCTCATGTCATTCCTTCATATATAAATAATAAATTTTGATCAAATTTCTCTATAATATTGTGATCACAAAAACTGAAAGCTCTTGAATTCCACTGCTGCTGGTTGTCCTAGTCGGTACATTCTATGGACATCCCATAATTATTTTCACCTCAAAAGTGCAATTAATAATGACATCTCTTCAACAAATATATATATATACGTACCGGTACATTATTCCTTCAAACACTACAATACAAAATATATCAAAAGAATCTATAAACATGTAACCACCATTAAGGTCTTGCACCTTTTCATTCACACCCAACCCACTTTGTGTCACCCAATACACAGAATGCACCAGTGTAGCAACAAACTTGTGACCAAAACAGGACTGGCCCAAACCATCAGCAAGGTGGCGCTGCTGGCAAACAGTTGACAACACCCTTTACAATTTGTATTTCACAAAATATTCACAATTCATTACATTTTATTGTTTTTAATCAACCAATTCATTGCAAGTGTTAATACATTGTCCTTTTTAAATTCAACATCAAAATTATATCAGTACAAAATCTGCCCAAAATTTGATTAAATATTGCATTGACTAGTTCATCTGAATTTAAATACCAATCAAGGTGTTGATACAATCTTCCAAGTATGGCAACATATTACTGTCATCACAAAATAATATCTACATCAGAATGAGCACATTCTATTTTCAGTACAAATAATTCAATAATCCCCCGCCTACCCGTCCATTACAGGCTTCAAAGTCACCTGACATTGCAAATTTTGTGGAAAGATTCAAGTTAATATAATGAACTTCTGCCATGAGCAGAATCTGTGTCCATTCTTCAGATCTACAACTTTAAAAATTCTCGTCAAAATTCCAACTTATTATTTTAAACCTTATTCCATACGAGTTGCTTACCTTATCTATAACAGACCAATGTTTACTACACATGGGTAGTAGCATCATCAGTCTGTGTGCCATTAGAATAAATCCTTATCTAGTGTACATTTGTCTTTAAAAATCATATCTTATTTCTGAAGACAAAAATGTATTTTTCATTAATAATGAATTTGTTAAGACATCTACATCCTTTTTAAATATAAAATGCAACACTGTAAGCACTCAGGCAATAATCTTTTTAATAATCTGTGTTCCAACCTTTTGGCCATTTGTCCCAAGTTTACACCTTATAATAACACACTTAGTTGGAAACACAGGAAATATATTGTTATAAATGTAAGTTAAAGTTTGGAATTGTGTATCAGTGGAAAGGTAAAAATGGAAATTACAAATTAAACAAGTCATAATTTAACCAAATTTATTATATTAATCAAATCATGCAATTACTGCCTAAATTTGTGCCTGAGGCACTCTTCTTACTCCAGGAATTTTGATTTGACTCCAAAAGTAAAGACAATTGGAGACTTGTATTCTATTTCTATTTAAATATTAGACCCAAAATGGCACAAACATTACCCAATATCATATAAATATAGTTGTATATTCTGTACAATAAACTCCCCTCCAATTAGAAATCATGATCATTTAGCATTTATTTGCATATAAGCCTAGCAATTAAATAATAATTCCCTTTTGACCTTTATATGCATAACCATTGTAGAAATATAAGGCACATGAGTGATAATGTAGCTTCTGACCTTGATATGACCCTGTTTATAACTCATATGCCATGACTACCTAAACTCACTCACAATGAGATCGATCATGCACCTCCGACACATTATCTATGACCATTCCATTTCTATAGCAATTATCCTCTCTTCTGACAAAAATGTTTGACTTATCATTTGAATCAATCCGCAGATCCACCAAAACAACATCACAGGCCAAAAAATGCTGTGATGCATCATGCTATTCTTCTCACTGCTGTTGCCATGACAACATCAGCCAGAACAATGTATTGGTTCCTTGTGCTATTGTTCTTTTTTTTTGCTTGATGACAAGTATGTATCTATGGGTGGTTACGTTCCCATTCTCGCCTGTCAGGTATGGGAGGGTCAGGCTGTGTGGGATATGGTGATGATGTGTTGTTTTGGTGTTGCATATCTGAGGGAACTGACGATTTATGAACATGAACCATCTTTGTTGCCATCACCTCGCAGTCTATCTGCATCATTGCTATGCTGCCACTTGGTGGCGACATTGAATCTGTTAAACAAAAAATGTTACATATAATAAAGTGGATTTGAATAAAACCATTTTCATACATTCTATACTTTTCAATCCTCTCATCAATTTAAAATAAATTGATTTTTATGTTATATTAATTTGACTCACTGGACCTAAAAGATTTCACTGGCCTGGTGTTAAGTATTACTTGAGCCATCATATTCTTTAAGTTTTTGTAACAATCTCAACAAATAGACAGTATCAGAATGCCTTAGGGTAAAATTATCAAATTATGATAGGAGGCTCCAAAGACATTGGGATAATATAAGGAAAGGCAGGCCTCCATTGTAAGTTGTGGGAAAATGCTGCAATGAATAAAATGATGGGATAATGCTCTAAAGAATAGTATTCTTGGTTAATGTAGCATAATACTACAGGGAATGTAGTTTTGTTTTATAGCAGGTGCCCAGAATCAGACGATATCTCACCATTGATGGATAGTGCTGGCATGACGAGAGACATCCGAGGCCTCATAGTCTTGTTGTGGGAGGTGGCTGGCAGCAACAGATGATCCTGTGACAACAAAATATAATCATAATATAAATCACATGATACAAACCTCCTTATAAATAATACTACTTGCCTATATATTTAACAAAACAAATTCATTTTCATGTATGTAGATATCTTTCTCAATAACTAGTTTTAAATTATTTTCTCTCTATAAGACCTAAATTTACCGAATTAACTTGTTAAATCTGTCATTTATGCAGGATTCCTGCAAAAAGGTAAGAAATATATAAGAGAAGGAAGCTTACATGTCTGAAGGATACCACATAGAAGGTGTCATTTCTGCGATGTATGGCCTCCATGAAGTTATTATAATTCTTTTCTGCTCCTGTGAACACCTGCACTTCATACTGACCAGAGGGTTGCCTTCAAAACCATAATAGCTCATCATTCAATGCATTTACACTTTTTTTTAAAGAAGAATTATCTATAAGTTATTGGGATGAATTTATCTATTTGAGATTTATTTCTGAATCTAATATAAAATATTGCAGTGCCACCTACTGGTTGGGGTAATTTAGGGGATTGAGATGTCCAGGTTTCATGGCTGCCTTCAGCTTGCGAGGAGGATGGTATCTTTTCTTCCGTTTCTTCCTTTTCTCCTGTTGTTCCTGCTCTTGTTTCTTTTTCCACTCTTCTTTGTGCCCCATGACCCATCCAGTCAGTTCATTCATCAACCTATAAATATTAGTGAAAATAAGATAGAGTTTCCAAAAATTAATGGCAAGGTTTGAATTGATTGTAATTATTGTATTATATTGCCACATGAAAATGGTAAGCATACAGAAAGGGATGATAAGAGGGTCACCACATGTTAAGAAATTAAGTCAATAGTCACATGACAACAGTGCCTTAACTTTCTTTTAAAAGAACTGTTGATTATCATTGTTTCTTTGACCAAATTGTATAGAGCGTTAACAAGTTGTTAACAAGTAGGATTTCATCCTATTATTATCCTATATCACTGGCCTCAGTTATTACCTTTGTGACTCTGTGCTGTTGAAGTAGGATGGACACATGGAGATAGGAATGTTGTAGTCCTCAATTCCCCTCAAAAGCATCAAGTCTCGAAGGTAACTGCTGGACTTTCCACCAGGTGGTGCTGTCAGCTTGCGGAATGATTCTAAGGATTCAAGGCTGTCTCTAAAACTGAAACTGCCCCCCCTTTGGGGGCTGTCCTGTGGAATGTTGTCGTTTACAGACTTTAATGTTCGACCATGGTGAACATACTCGGATGAAATGGAATCTGCCTGTGGTCCACCGTTGATACCAAATAGACTGCTGAAATTATTGACACACACCAAAATATTACCAACATCCTTCATTTTCCCTTCACATATTTCAGCCATATCTAATGTGGAAATCCATTGCTAATTAGGTCCAATAAAAAGATTCAATAGATATTACCGGTAACCATTTTTTCATAACATATGAAAGGTCATGAACAAGACATATATTTACCTGAGAGGTGCAAGATTGAGACTGACAAGGAACAAGATGCCCAACAAACAAGATACTTTCTTCACTTGGCTCCCAGGCATGATGCTTTTCAACTGCTGATTCTGAAAGCAAAGAAAACATTGCCGATGAAACGTCATCACTAAAGTCATCACAAATATCATTTCGACAAATACTACCAAACATATATCTGAAACAAGCAATCAATATCTATATTGAACACTTTTTCTATGCATGATCCCTTACCTCTGTCTGGAGGGCACTGATCTTTCGTTCAAGTAAATTGTTGGCTTCTTTTAATTTCTGGTTTTCAGCTGCAACTTCATGTAATCTCACTTCCAGTGTTGATAAATACTAAAAAAATGAAATCTAATATTAGTCCTTATTTCTATGATACGTGGAGGAATAAATACAGGTTGGAATTGCACAATATTATGATCGATTTCATTTTGTTATACTTTATACTACTTGCCTCTTTTTTTCTTTTTCTTGAAAGACAAGCAGATTCTCGATTTTTAATCATTCTCTGTTGTCTCTTTATAGTTTTTAACTGAAAAGAAAGAGAAGCAAACATTTTAGAGTACATGGGCAAAATAAAAAGGCTATATTAAAAAAAGGTCTACATATCTCATGAAATTCTTTGCCTCTTGAAATTTATATTTAAATTTCCATTTTAGTTACTCACATCAGCATTATGGGGAGGCAGTGAGGATCCGACACTAGGTGTCGCCACTGGAGGTGATGTAAGGATGGGTTTGGTATCGCAAGCCGGTGGCTGGAACTTGAGCAAACCTTGTGACGTTAGCTTGGCAAACTCCTCAGCAGTCAGTACCAGAGGTTTGTTGCCAGTTGTCGGTGCTTGAGCTGCAACTGTAGCTCTCGGTTTCAGTGGTGCTATTGGTTTTGGTTGTATTTTAACTTTAGGATTAATAATCTGTGTAATGCCACCTGTTGGTGAGTTTAGTGTCAATGGTTTCACAATGTTCACTTTGTTTTTGGCATGAGTTGCTGTCTTCAGACTGGCAATCTCAGTCTGTTGAGTGTTAGTTCCTGTGAAGCTGAACTGCATCCCTGGCTGGAAAGTGAGGGCTGTCACTGCCGAGGATGACAGAGTTGGGCTAGGCAATATGTTCACATCATTGCCATCTCTGGGAGGGGTGAGAGGGGGGCTGTCTAGCACACTCTCCCATTTGGGCAGGATGAGAGGAAGGGTATCCATAGCAACCTCAGAGTTGATGATACAATCCTGTGAGCTGTCAGATATGAGAGATGCAGGGGACAGTGGTTCCTCCTTGATAGCTCCAACTGCAATCAAATCACACACATCCATATATATATATTTAGGACTTTGAGGATATTTGGGGACTGCCATATAACACAGTTTGTTAAGGTGTTCAATTGACACATATCCGGACCACTGACACAAATTCACTGTGCCAATCTGAGCCTCAGTTCAGACACCTGAAAATATTTATCATCTTACCCAAAATTGAAAATGTGCACCCAGCTAAATTAAGAAGTGTGGATGACAATGTGTGTTAAGATACAAGCCTTACCGTCAAGCCCACTGTCGCTGCTGTCACTGAGTTCCTTCCACAAGTCTGCCAGGCGACCTTGACCATCCACGCCATCCTCAAACATTGGAATCTGACAACAACAATTCATCAACTCAATTCATTCATTTTATCAAAATCTTGTCATATTTTTATTATGAATATTTTTTTGCTTCAATGATTTAGAACAATTTTAAATCAATTTATTCAAATGTGAAAACGACATATTAGTTACATGAATATCAACAAGAAATGAACTAAATTGTACCTTTGAATATCAATATTAGAACAGACACAAAATATATAAAAAATGCAATGTATTGTTTCTTAGTAACAAGTTGTGCTCATTTATATTTAGTTGAAGAAAAATATTAATCAGTCGAGAAGATCAGTTTGCTGAACAAAATAATGTTGCATATTCAATATAATACACATGCTTAAATTAACTGGACCAAATGTGCACTACATCACTAAATAATAGAAGAGACTGATATACAAATGGATAAATGATAATTTGACTAGATTCCTATGATTGACAGTTTGTTGGGTGCTTTTAGTTTAGTGTTGGTTGTAGTATATGTAAATGAGTGGGCAAGGCTTGTTACCTCCAGGTCATCTGGCAGCTGCTTCAACAATTCATCTGTTGACAGTGGTGACTCCACATCCAGGAAACTGGACAGGTCAGCATCTAGCTTGTTCAACCCATTCTCTGTAAAGATACATGAAAGATTCAATTAATTAAATGGTGAGATATATTTAAATGTCAATGTTATTGGCCACATTCTTATATTCAAGATCATTATTTAGAGTCTGAAATGTACAACTTCAGGAGGCACATGTCAATCAACACACACATAAATACAGAGCCAAAATCCATAGTTCAAGTATTAAAATGAAACCTAAAATTGATTTTTTTTTGTCCTTTAAAAATTATTTGCACTCATGCTTTAACACCAATGCTTTTACAAAGTTCACTGCCTATCTTCCATAACCAGCATCAGTTGATTAGATGTTTTTCGCTCGCGTTTGTTTTGCCTTTAGGGCTAGATGTTTGAGGTTTTGACTGATTAAGCTGTAAGCCTATGGAGCATACCCCGATTATCGGTCCATGGCGGCCATGTTTTGCCTCAAAATTTCTGCTTACACCGTCAGATAGCGCTTTTGTTTGAGAAGTGATTTGTGAGTGTGTGGCAGAGTACGAAGATTTTCATGGATTTTGCCCAAGGATTTTGCCTTGGGTTTTTTTGGCCTTGGGATTTTGCAAACTTACACGAGCTTTATTTTTTAAAATCAACACTTGTTACTTCATCAGTAGCTATTTTCAGCACTTGAATATTCATAAGTAGGTCAGTAAGTCAGTCATCTGTTATTTGGCTGCTTACTGTGTGTCTGTCACGAAAACAAATGATAAGATATAGCAAAAGTAGTTGGTGATATTTTGAAGTATGACCTTGGAAACAAAGGTCAAAGTTATGTTTAGGAATATCAATTGTGGGCCTTCACCAGTTTCTCCCAATATTTTGACACCTGTGACCTCAAAATAGTTTCTGGACATGCTTGAGATCACGCTGTTGTACATGTAGGTCTTTACTGGATACATGTGTAGTAAAAGTACACATTTTGTGCATATAACTGACGGAAGCCTGATACCATAGCTCCCATGCCACTCAGGCTGCAGAAGCTCACGAACAATATCAAACTGCTCAACACTGGTAAAACAGAGCTTTATATTTGTATCAATAGTTTTGTATTACTCTGTGAACATTCATAAATATATCATTCTACCTTTGATTTTACCATAATATAAAATTACCACAAAGCCACTTCTGCAATTCCAAGACGCATTGTAATTAATTAAATAAACATGATACTGATGTGAGCGTTATATGATGAGCTTGATATTGTGATAGTTATTTTTTATGAGGATTTACTTATAAAACAAACATGTCCTTTCAATTATCTCCTGAATATTGAGACAAAAGTTATCAAATTACTATTCTCATCAAGAAAACCAAATTGAGATATAAGAAGCCTGCGCAGCCGGACAACATATTTTGCTCAACTATAACCAGTTGATAAATTATCATAATTCTAATTACATTTTATGGACTACCCGAGCCTTAAAGATAAAAATAAGTCTTGATTAAAAAGTAAATATTACATTATTGTTTTTCTAAATATATAATAATCAAACTGCTACTAATATAATGGGGGCTGGTGAATTGGGGTAAATTTGGTGATCATGAGGGCCCAGCATATGCAGACAACAATGTGTGAGGACATGCATGAGTAATACTGCACCTGGCATGGCAGACCCATCATGTCTCAAACATATACCACTGATAATATAAATATACAGGTGATACAATCCCCAAGTGAACAATGTAAAACAGGTGCTGCTAATTATGAACCGATATATTCACATTTGAAGATATTAATATCTGATAATAATACAGAACTGATAAATAGTTTGCATCAAGTATAGTTTGGGAGAGCAAAACCTACAAAATGTTGTAATGATTGTGATGTAAGTTTAAACTATTTCAATAATTCCTCTTATTATCACTGGCTGAATTTTGAAGAAAAAATACTAATGAGACATTTTGAGTTTATTCTCTGCCCAAAAGAGTGATGATGAATTTTCGCTTAAAACAGAGTAAGCCTGCATGTCTATAACCCAGATAGAATGCTGGGCAAATAAAGAAACCATGGAACTGTTATGTTTTGTGAAACCAACTTGTCAAATAATATCTTTATCACCTACAACTGAGTCATAAATTAATTGTATGTATTCTATATTTCAACCATCAAGATCTTGCACAATGCTAGGCTGGTATTCTATCTAAACTTTTCATTATAGTCTCGATAAAATTATGATATCCAAATTTATAATTTACAAAACAAATCAGCATTCATGATAACATTAAAGATTTAGATACCTGGATCCCAATCGACTCCACTCTGAAACCAGTTGAGTGTCATTCTCAGTCCCCAAATCTTTAATAATATAAATTGGCTTAGTAATTCTCCATTTGCATGAGAGCCTGATAAAAAAGAGCTAGAAACTTGTATATCCACAATGTTTAAATGTCTACCTCCATGAGTTCCAAGCTCTTGATAACTAAAACATGAAGATAATACTTGGTCCACAGAGGTGTGTATATAGTTGCTGATACCACATGGCTGTGACACTCAATAGTCATGACAGCACAGAATGGCTGTGGCATACACGCCAGTGATAGAGGCAGTGAGAGTGAGACACTGATGGCTTGGGTCCCACAAGGAGAGAGTGTGTGTGTGTGTGTGTAGTGGTGGTGGTGGGTGATGCTGGATGGTACAGATGTCAGTGCTCTGGACTGGCCTCCGCCTGCCAGGCAAACTGACCACTGGCACACCTGCAGCCACTCTCTGCCTCACTCCATGCCAACATATTACTTAGCTACTTTTATAACTTGCCAACAGGTCAGATGATATTTTTTGAATTTTTTTTTCCAGTAGAAGCAGACATATCACAAAGTCTGAATGACAGCATTTCTGGCCAAGCTAATTCGAATCAATTTGCTGTTATGGCAAGTTTATATGTTAGAATTTTTCATGTCTTCTGGCCAAGCGAACAATGTCCCTGTGCCTGCCAGGAAAACATGACAAACAGCTTTGGCCCACATACCCCCAGGGGTCAATGGTTTTGAAGAGCTATCAAAAGCGTATCCTCAGATACCCGGCAGGTAAGAGAAGACCTGGAAAAAAATTGCTTATCTTGTTTAAAATCTGTTACAGTTCAAATACACATCAGTTCAAATTCCCACTCTCCCCTAAGGTGCACAATACTGTGATCAAATATTTGAGCTGATTAAAGATTATTTAAAGGATAATCCTGATAAATTCAAGATTAACCATGTTTACTCTTCTTTGTTCCTTTTTGGAATAAAAATATTTCTTCCCAGGTTATTTGAAAACATTTTTAGAAAACATTTTTTGTCTTATTTCTGTAAAAGAAAAGGTTTTCCATATCTATAATCATGATTACCACAAGAACATTTTTTTGTAGAACAATCTAAATTTTCATGAACATTATTAAAAGAGATTTTTTAAAACTTGAAATGTAATTCCCCCGGGTTAGTAGCTTTACTTTTCAATCTGTTCACATGGGATGGATCTGTTTATCCATAATGTCTTATTGGAAAACTGCCATACAAACATATAGTAACCATTTATCATCTTAATATGCTAATTAGATAATGTTTCTGTGTATCTGTATATGTAAATTGTGTACATAGTGCCAAGCACTGTATGACCAATGATATTACAATGCCCAGAGCAGCAGGTCTTAGCTTGCCACTGGTCTGTACACACTTTAAGTGACACTTCAGCATAATTATTTACTGCAGCATGTCAATATGCAAGTGAATAGGACTAGCATTGATTCTCATACTATTTGCCTGCTGCATGTTGACAAATTTAGTGGCATATGTGATAAAGATTTTATCAATACCTCTTATAAGGTATTGATTATATATTTAAAGTATTTATGTTACACTACCGTAACTCTGTATGAACAAAAACACAAAATTAGCTCTGAGCCATTTTTAATTTCTACTGCCCTGGATTTATCTGAATATCTCCTGATGTTCACTTTATTATTATTTTGCCTGTAATTCATGGTTAAAGAGTTAGTGGATATTGCAAACACCTACCCTCTTATGCAAATAACATTTGTGTTCTCATAAAATGTGTATCCAATATGTATTCGACAAATGTGATTATAAAATACAATAAACATATTAAATAAATTTCTGGAATGGACAAATGGTAGCCTGGGATTCCTTGGCTAAAATGACAGTGTACAAACATCTGAATGCAATCAAGCATGAAGGCTACAATATTCCATTCAATTGCATATAATCATGAAAATCATGTCCATCAAACTTATCTAAAGTCCAGATGCACCCTATAGGCCTGTACAGATGAACCTAAATCCTATTCTCACATGAACTATCACGTCTATCCATCAATCACCAAAACAGTAGAGCTCATGAAATCCATTTAAAAAAAATTAATATTTCATAAATGTTTCTTGGTATTACATTTTTAAATATTTAATAAATTTGACCTGGCACACTTTCCTAGTACAAAGTACTGGTGGTTTAATATTTTACATCTATAGGACTTGTCAACAAAATGTTTTATACATACATACGTACGGACTTCAAAAGCTGGCTCTGGTAAAAATTTGCTTGCATAGGGCAATAGGACAAGCTTGAATTCCACAACACTGCGAGGGCCATATATCATTTCTGAGGTCCAACTCTTTTGACTCATTTTCAATCTAGACTGTTTAAATGGCATTTTAACCATTTTTATTCTGAGACATAATCGTCCTGATATTGATCATGATGTCAAGAATATCTTGTTTGTAAGACATAAAGTAGATCCTGAGAAGGACAGCAGACTGCATGACCGGGCAGGCCCACAGTGCACCTGATTCAGTTTAAATAGTCAGACAAGTTGGTGTTTATCTGACCACACCTGGTTTAACGTACCAGGAAGTCTGTGTACTCTCCAGGCTTGGCTAAGCACCCCAGGTGCAGGGGTACCCACTAGAAACCCATTGTTTTCCCGGCTGAGCATATACGTCAGGCATTCAAAAGGGAAACTCCAAAGTGCTCTCTTTATCCCTGTCCTTCAGAACTATGATAATTCTAACATTATCAATAGATGCTGTTCATGGCATATGTTGTCAACCCCTAAAGAATTAAGTAAATTCTATAGTTGTACTTACACGCCATATTCATTGTTCTCAAAAGATGTCTCCCTAATTACAATAATTAACATAACACTTAGCCCAATTTATTTGTCTAAAATTACTGCTTATTAAGAGAACAATTATCATGCTCATCTCCCAGTTAACCATGGCACATTGCATTTACTTATGGAATTATAGTTTAATCAACAACAAAAGTTATTTCTAAACTTCAGGCTCCTTATTCTGAAAAGGTATGATATGATCACTATGGTCATTTTCATGCTTTGTATCAAAATTTTATTTGCACAATCTTGGCAATATGGAATTAAAGTTTTGAGTCCTACTGCATATCAAACTGCAGGAAAAATAAAGCGAGTTACGAGTTCATAAAACATGCAGATATTGTGAATAATGTTTCCCAGTCTCACAGACGTAAACCAGTTGTTTTCAAGCAGACAATTGTTTTTCTCTGTTAAGTTAGAATCTATATGAATAAATGTAATGGGACGGTAGATGGCCTCCGATGCTGTTAGAATCTATATGAATAAATGTAATGGGACGGCAGATGGCCTCCGAAGCTGTGGAAAGCAAGACACCTTCACTTATGTGAGCTTGCCCTGTTGCCCAAAACATGCAGCATTTGGCCAGGGCCAGCAAATTTTGAAGCCTTTGCTACTATTCAGTTACTTGACTTTTTAAAATAGGTTATGGGCAAGCAATATCTTAAACCAAATTTCAGACCACACCCATCCTCCCATTAGTCCCTAACACAGTGAGTCCAGGTACTACAGCATGTCAGGTATAACACACCCACCTCAGCACTACCTTTATTTCATATTGAATGCCACCTTCCAAAATCACTAATGAAATTAAAACAAAATTTGGTTTAATCTGATACAGACAGCTTAGTGGCTGCTGCTCAGCATGGTCTGCATAATTAAAATCCCTTTGTCACTCTATGGGTAGAGGATAATGCTCATCTCATTTAAATTATAACATCTGTCAGCTATTACAATTTAATAAAGGCTCAAATTTTCAGTTCAATTAGTGCCCCTAGATTAAGCAATGCTTTCTAGAACTTGATACCTTGGGACAATTGTCACAAAAGGTACTGAAATAGCCTGTGATGCCAACAATAATAATCAACTTGAATAACTACATCATTCGTTGATGTTATATACACTGTGCTGCAATTGTGACATGAAAAGGCTGATATCTGACCTCATGACCCAGCTTTTTTACTCTGTGATGCAAGTCTGTTGAGTGCACTTGCACTCTGCTGTTCCATCTAATTTATAGACACTTAACCTGACTTCCATGCCAGTGGCCTGAATACCAATAACAACAAACACTGCCTACTGTGTGCCTGGTTCTACTGTTTAGTACTGATGTGCCTGATGGTTCAAATGTAGGTCAATAGGTCTTCCACCTTGGTTCCATCTAGTGAATGGTACCATATAGTGTAAATATTTGGAAACAGACTGTATTGAGTTAATATAGCAACAATAAAGAGACATCATTACTTTCTGGAATATTCTAAGACATATACAAGTGTAAAAATAGACATTAAATATACAAGTTTGAGACTGCAGTTAGGAATGTTCTGAAAATACTGACTTTGCCCCTGGTGGGAAATCTATTTTCCATGTGGTGTTGCTCCAATCTGATATTGCCACTTGTGGGTAGTACTGCACAGAAAGTTCCTACCAGGGAATGTGTGAACATCAAGTCAATCTTAATTTATAGTATTTTTTTTCATCAAAGTAAATGATTAAATAATTAAATTTGATGTCAAAAATTATGCTCAAAATGTCATTTAATAAATCAATAAAGGTATTTAATTGGTTGACGCTTGGGGGAACAGGGACACTTCATACAGAGGATCACAGCTGTATGGGATGTGTTGTTGATTGTTGCTCAGATACCAAAAAGTAAGACGTCACTATTTCATCAATAAATAGCCATAGTACCATTATGACGTCATTGCTCCTTCAAGTACATGAAAGCGTGCCCCATTATAACCGACCAAAGCCAACTATATAGATAGCATATGCTCCAGGTGGCATCAAAGTTTATTGATACACATGAGAACATCATGTATTAATCTATTAGCCAGTAGCTGCCACATTAGACCTCATCATTGGCCAATGATACAAAATAAGAAGTAAACAATATATCATATTTCTCAAAATTTCCCATGATTTTTTAAATGATATATAAAGGGTAGATAAATCTGTCAGTAGTCTGCCTTAAGGTCTATAATCCACAATCAGTTTGAAGCATCAGGAGAGAACTTCGGGTGGTCTCGTATATTTACGTAACTGCCTTCGGCACACATGGTGGACAAACTCGTTTGCATGAGATTTTTAAATACTCAACTCTTTTAGTGATAATTCATATTTTATGCCATGATTATATCTAAAATGTTCCAAAAAGTTTGATTATTCTTTGGATGGCATTAAATAAAGAAAATATAAATACTTGATATAAGTCACCAGCTGCAAAAACTGAGTCGAACCCGTTTTAACGGTAGTTAAAACGGGTTCAATTTAACTAATGAAAAATTAAGACTAGCTGGTTAAGTTTAATTTTTCTGTGCTAAATTAACAAATACATTACTTTGAACACATTTAAGCCAAAAAAACAAAAGTCTGTCCCAGTTTTTCATTGTGGATTATAGACCTTAAGTTCTATGACTCTGACTTTGTGTTTGACACATAACTTGGTTAATTTCTTTAACTACTATATCCCTAAATTACAGACCATATGCCTGTGTTTAGTTTGGACTGGATCTCCCATAAATTTTGGAGAACTGCAAGTTAATTCTTGGTGATTTGGCAAAAGGTTGGGATTCAGCAAGGATTCAAGTTAACAAAGGTTAGAATTTTGTGAAGACTAGGACTGTGGTTAAGTAAGGGCTTGGGTTTCAACAGATTTCAAATTTTAACCAAGCTGAGTTCAGAAATACCCATGGATGCAACTTGGAAGCCGATGCGGTTCTCTATGACTAAGACATTCCCAAGAATTAATTATATCTTGGATGAGGAATGCCATAGATGAGTCTTCATAAGTCCCATGCTCATATCCTTTTATCTATTATTCTTTTCTTTTTGGTCCATTAAAAACTTTCTCCATACAGCAATAGGCCCCCTGCCAATCTCTCCGACTCTGGTTCCAGTAAAGTTATAAAGTTCTAGTGTGTACTTTTCAACAACAAAAACAACATAGGCCGATTGCCGATCTCCATGTTTTTTTTTCCCCCACTGAAAAGTACACACCGTAGCTGTACAACTTTACCGGAACCAGAACTTTACAACTCCACTGTATTCAATCATTGGTTGGAGAGATTGGCAGGGGGCCTATGGAGATCAGTGATCAGCCTCTGGAGTTGACTTCACCGGACTGATTGACCGAATATCCAGTGAAGATCCAGTGACTACAGTGACCGGCAGCCAAATCCGGACACTTTCATGTTTTTCACTCCTGATTTTCATAAAATCTTTCAAAACTGAGTATAAACTACTCACATCGATAGTAGATCCTTAACTACATATGCATGTAGAGTAAAATCGATACATCTTCAACATATACAGAATTATCAGGGAATTCACGCATTCAGCAAACCTGCAGATTGTCCGAGTTTCCATTGAGTTATACGATGATGTTGGTTACGTCACCACTTCTGACGTCATTTGACAGTGACAACATCACTCGTGCCGTGAAAACAAATAAACACTTCTAACATTTTGAAAGGCACAGGAATTAAAAGGTGACATGTGAGACACAACATTCAGCTCAATTGCAATTAGTACAGCAAGGTATGCTAGATGTTTGACGGAGTTAAAAATGTCCGAGTTTTATCTGCCGGTTTCGGACAGTTGCCGGTGGGTGCTGGACGTTCCGACTCACGGCGTTCCGCCTCAGACGTTCCGCCTCACGACCTGTCCGCCTCACTACCTGTCCGCCTCACATTGCTTAGACCTAATTTGACTCTGTTTTTTTAAAACACATCTACATTTCACAAAGAATACGAATCCTTGTTATATAAAGCTGTATTCTCAAGAAGAGGTTAGTAAAACATCGTCATTCGTATATCGCGAGTGATCTGTCAAAGACACACGATTGGGTCCGGCAAGTTAGCCCGGGTTATCCACGATTGGAGCTGGCGGGTTCCGGTGGCGGAAGGCGGCGGACGCCGACCTCCGCCCTCTGAATACCCTCAGCAAATTCGGCGGAACAAAATATAGAATTGACGTATTTGAACTTACTTTTTTTTTAAACACATCTACATTTGACAAAGCTGTAAATATTCTCAACAAGAGGTTGTTTAAAAGGTAGGTGATTGTGGACTTAATATGAATCTATGGGCCAGTGAGGCGCACGAGTAGTGAGGCGGACAGGTCGTGAGGCGGACAGGTAATGAGTCGCTGGTAGCGTGAGATGGATCGTCTAGCATTCGTTGCCGGTCACTGTATCTGAAAGACTGAAAGATATACTCATGCTGGGCCAGTTACCCCTGATGAAGTAGACCTTGATTGGCAGTGGCTACAAGGGTCCTTTCCAGTCTCTACATCTATAAGTATATTCAACAAAACCAATTGGCATCCCACCGAGAGTCTACTCGCAAGGGACCAGTTTCCTGTCGCTACCAATAACCGCCGGTTACAGCAGCTAAGCTGAAGAGGATCCTTGTAGCCGCTGCCAGTCACGGTCTTCTTCATCGGCGGTAACTGGTCCAGCATGAGTAACTGTGTAGGAGATACGAGCAAGTACTTGTCAACAATTGTGAACACAGGACCGGCTTTGCGTTTGACGCCTTTGACTCAGTTTGAGTTTGAGGTGCATTTTAAGAATCGATTACTCACCCCAGTCTTCATTAAGGAGTAAGTTGTCCGCAAAGAACCTCTTATCCACTTCAGAAACGAAGTCAGTCGACATCGCTCGGTGTTGCTTTAGTCTGGTAACGACACAGACATAAACATACCACCAGAAATAGGGTGGGATTTCAGATAATTTTCAAAGTGTCTCAACCAAAGCGGAAGTTATGTACACACAAGCGATCCCAGTGTGCATTGCTGGAAATCACACTCTGCTATGTGGCACCGATGGTATTTGCTGTAAAGAGTGTGCATATGTGTTGGGGGGTTTCCGCGGGTCTGTTTAGTTCCAAGTGAGTCGTGAAATGAAACAACCTATTTCGGTCTTGGTCATAGCGGTTTTTGAGTGCCGCGATGATTTACAATCTCGATACACCCAAATCCTCAGCAATACGTATCATACCTAGTATACCTATTATCTTGGAGTAATTACTCCAAGCTATTATGAAGTTGAGCCCCAAAAAAATGTGAAATGGGATTAAATTAAGAATATTGTCTGCAATTTGCCAAATCAAATCAAGTACTGGAATTTATTTGTAAGGAAAGAATTTCAACATGTGCCCAGGAAATATTAAAGAGGCTGCTTGTATGCTCACACTTAAAATATGCATTAATTTTGTGGGACCCTTATTTCAAGAAAAGATATTGACTAAATAGAATCATTGTAGGATAAGTTGCTAGATATGTGGCTGACAATTGGAAGAGAGAAACAGGCACTATAACAAAAAGTCCTAAAAGGGAATTCACTAGCAGGGAGGAGGACTCAGGCTGGTTTTATCATGTTTGTACAGGGCTAGTAGTGCACAAATGTAAAGACCAGGGCTAGACTCCCTTTGAACATTTTTTATGCTGTGGGAGTCATACCCTTTTTTGGTGGAGGGGGCTGTAACTCAGATAGCTTGGAACGTTTTTATTTCGAGTCAGAAACACTGATCTTGCTTTGCTCCTTTATATCTAAATTATTGAAAATACCATACTGCATTGGCCTCATCAGTAATACCACATAACTGAAGAAATTCTGTCTTTGGTTTGTTCTTGGTCTTGTCTTTTCCCATTTTAGGTCATGTCCTCTTCCCGAGGTCCTCTTAGATAATTCACATTCAGTCTTGGTTAGTCCAGAGATATCTTTGGTTAGTCCTTTAATTTATTTAATGTTTTTATTCATATTGATTGCTCTCTTTGATTTAATTTTTTAGTAGTAATTTCAATTGAAATCAATTGTATTTTTCATATTTGGGGGTTCAAATGTAGGGGGGGGGCATTTATTTGTTGATTAATTGTCCATTTAAGCAGGGTCCCATGGGAGACCAGTACATCAGTACTGAATGGGTTCCCCTGCATAAAGAACGTATATCTTATCTTATCTTATCTTAAGAACATGTCGATTAAATTTGGGACATAAAAGACACTACATTCATGATGTTAGTGGGAGCTCGTAACAAGTACCTATGTATCTTCTCACACACCCACAGTCTCTTGGAATTGACGTTTATATTTTATTAGTTGTCGTTGATATAAGCAACGGCGGAATTGTCGTAGAGTCTCAATGGCAGGTGCTTTGTATCGAATTTGCCGGTTTGGATTTGTTTGTTAGTTGCTGGGAGACTGCAAGCAATTTACGATAATCATCAAAGCTTGTCAATGTACCGAAAATACTTGGGTCAGCGATCTGGGGCAAGCATGTCGGAATCTTTCGAGTTGATTTTTACAGGGAAGGCAAACAATGTTGTTCCAGTGCAGAAATACAAGTCATCCAAGACAGGATTGACTGTGTGCATTGCCCAAGTTGAAGGGCCGCTCGTCAACGGCTACTTCTGTCTGGGTGAGAATTTATTGAAAAACATCATTATCCATAATGCAGCAGACTGAATTGCTCTCTGTTCCCTCATAGAACGCGACTGAGAGACCAAAATATCCCAAAGGCATAATCAGGGTCAGCAGGGATGATTGATACTGATACGGTGACACTGATAGTGATATGGGAGGTGTTTTCGCTCGTGTTTGTTTTGACTTTAGGTCTGAATGTTCGAGGTTTTGATATGATTAAGGTGTAAGTCTATGGAGCTTACCCCGATTATCGGTCCATGGCGGCCATGTTTTGGCTCAATAATTCTGCTTACACCGTCAGATGTCGCTTTTGTTTGAGAAGTGATTTGTGAGTGTGTGGTAGAGTAAGAAGATTTTGCCTTGGGTTTTTTTGCCTTGGAATTTTGCAAACTTTCGCGAGCTTGATTTTTTAAAATCAAAACTTGTTTGGCATATTGTGATGGGTAGATATCAAGGCTATGTGGCAAAGATATGGGGTAGGGCTAACGACCATCCATTTCGCACATTTTGGTCTTTACCCATAAATAAATAAACTGACACAAGTTATTACTTATGTCACACCGCATAGCACCTGTGGTGTGGCATAGCAGGGTCAGCCTGTGGTGTGGCATAGCAGGGTCAGCCTGTGGTGTGGCATAGCAGGGTCAGCCTGTGGTGTGGCAGTGTCAGCCTGTGATGTGGCATAGCAGGGTCAGCCTGTGATGTGGCATAGCAGGGTCAGCCTGTGATGTGACATAGCAGGGTCAGCCTGTGGTGTGACATAGCAGGGTCAGCCTGTGATGTGGCATAGCAGGGTCAGCCTGTGGTGTGGCATAGCAGGGTCAGCCTGTGGTGTGGCAGTGTCAGCCTATGGTGTGACATAGCAGGGTCAGCCTGTGGTGTGGCAGTGTCAGCCTGTGATGTGGCATAGCAGGGTCAGCCTGTGATGTGGCATAGCAGGGTCAGCCTGTGATGTGACATAGCAGGGTCAGCCTGTGGTGTGACATAGCAGGGTCAGCCTGTGATGTGGCATAGCAGGGTCAGCCTGTGGTGTGGCATAGCAGGGTCAGCCTGTGGTGTGGCAGTGTCAGCCTGTGGTGTGGCAGGGTCAGCCTGTGGTGTGACATAGCAGGGTCAGCCTGTGGTGTGACATAGCAGGGTCAGCCTGTGATGTGGCATAGCAGGGTCAGCCTGTGGTGTGGCAGTGTCAGCCTGTGGTGTGACATAGCAGGGTCAGCCTGTGGTGTGGCATAGCAGGGTCAGCCTGTGATGTGGCAGTGTCAGCCTGTGGTGTGACATAGCAGGGTCAGCCTGTGGTGTGGCATAGCAGGGTCAGCCTGTGATGTGGCATAGCAGGGTCAGCCTGTGATGTGACATAGCAGGGTCAGCCTGTGATGTGGCATAGCAGGGTCAGCCTGTGATGTGGCATAGCAGGGTCAGCCTTTGATGTGACATAGCAAGGTCAGCCTGTGATGTGGCATAGCAGGGTCAGCCTGTGATGTGGCATAGCAGGGTCAGCCTGTGATGTGGCATAGCAGGGTCAGCCTGTGATGTGGCATAGCAGGGTCAGCCTGTTATGTGGCATAGCAGGGTCAGCCTGTGGTGTGACATAGCAGGGTCAGCCTGTGATGTGGCATAGCAGGGTCAGCCTGTTACGTGACATATCAGGGTGAATCTGTTATTGGGCATTGACACAAATCTTCAACCTGTGATATGGCATAGCAGGGTCAGCCTGTTATGTGGCATAGCAGGGTCAGCCTGTGGTGTGACATAGCAGGGTCAGCCTGTGGTGTGGCATAGCAGGGTCAGCCTGTGGTGTGGCATAGCAGGGTCAGCCTGTTACGTGACATATCAGGGTGAACCTGTTATTGGGCATTGACACAAATCTTCAAATGAAGTCAAGGAGTTTTTATTAATATCTCCACAAATATTATACTTACCAAAACCATTTTGACATTTTGGAATTGATTGTTGTTTCTTACAAACTAATATTAATTGAATTTCAACCTAAAAAAGCAATTTTTAAACATGCATAAATGATTCCTGGGAAAAGAACAGAGACATCTTGAAGTGATGTACTTACAATCAAGCAAAGTTACAGAAGTGGTTTTAATAGTTTTTTTCAATATTTAACATAATACTAGTATTTTTTGGGGTTTTTTTTCTTCATACACCAGTGAACTGAGCATTGATTGACAATCTTCTCTACTCCCATTCCCCATGGCCTGACAAAGATTCAAATAATTTGTAGTAGATAGGATGACATGTGTTTTAATTTTAAGCAATATTTGATCATGTATTTTGCAGCCACAGAAGCTTTCGACGATGATGGGCTGCCACATACTCTGGAACATCTTGTGTTCATGGGCAGCAAGAAATACCCCTACAAGGTAACATTTTAGGATGTTTTTTTAAACTATTTTATTTTATATGACTGAATAAAACAGGCTAATGGCAAACAACAATTTAACCTATAATCCAGACACTGATGTAGATGTCCAAATGTGAACGTTATCATATGTATATGTATCATTGTGTGATGATGATGGTGTCCCCACTTTGTGTGATGATGATGGTGTCGCCACTTTGTGTGATGATGATGGTGTCGCCACTTTGTGTGATGATGATGGTGTCGCCACTTTGTGTGATCATACCTTTTGTTTTGGATTTATTTAGGGAGTATTAGATCTGATTGCCAATCGCTGCCTGGCATCTGGAACGAATGCATGGACGGACACTGATCACACATGCTACACCATGACCAACGCTGGCGACGAGGGCTTCCTCAAGCTGCTGCCCGTCTACATGGACCACGTGCTCTACCCTACTCTCACCGTAGGTCCCATAATGTCTATAGAACAGTTCTATGTCGCTTTCTAAAGATTTAAGCTTCATCTTGTTGTTGCAGAACATTTATCATTTATTTTGGGTTCTGAGCAAGGTAAAACTTTTTTAGCTTTGTTTTTGTTAAATACTGCGTGTGCTGTTTTGGTAATTTCTGGAGTAAAAGGTCTTAATGTATTACTGAGCTCTTCTTAAGGCAAGTTTCCATAAACAATAAAGTCGTCAGGTTGCCTTAGGAACTTTCATAAATCAGTATCTTCCCTGCACTGCAAAGTCTGATCCCTCATGCATGAATGTAACCCTGTTAACTTAACAAGGCAACTCTGGAGTCAGGATCATTATCTGACATAAGGAAGCATTGTATACTGCTGTCTGACCAAGCTTAATTCAAATTTATGGAAATCAACATCTGTTTGATATTTTGTTTGTTAATTTATATTAAAGTTTGTATGCCATTCAGGAAGCTGGTTACATCACTGAGGTGCATCACATTAATGGTGAGGGTGATGATGCTGGGGTGGTGTACTGCGAGATGCAGGCCAGGGAGAACACTGGTGAGAGCCGATCTCACCTGGAAATGCTGCGAGAAATGTACCCCGGACATTGTGGCTACAAGTCTGAAACTGGCGGAATGCTGCGAGAGCTGCGAGAATCCTGCTCCCACCAGAAGGTATGTGAAGAGTTCAAAGGTCATCATTGATCTGTGTTGTATGATCTTTCAGGAACACAGTTATGTGACAGAGGTGCATCACATAAACAGTGCTGGGGAGGAGGCTGGGGTGGTGTACTGCGAGGTACAGGCCATACAAACCACTGCAGAAAGCATTGTTATGAGAGAAAGGAAACGTGCCATGTACCCTGCCCACTGTGGGTACAGGTCAGTGTGTGGTGGGCTTATGGAGAATCTGAGACACTCCACCAGCTGGCAGAAGGTACTGCATGGAGTGTGACAAAGCATGCAGCTTCCCAGCCCAGACTGTATGAACTCTGTTCAATTGACATTTAATAAAGAAACAATTTATATCTGTCCTTATCTATATATGATTCATGGAATTCAACATTGTTAGGCCCGAGACAACTGTCCATTCTGTATTGTATATAGAATTTAGTATGAGACGTTACACCTGATTTACCAAGGTCCAAATTTCCTTCTTCATTCCACAAGATGTATATCTACCTTGTGTTATGCATGATTGCTGTTTGATACTGCCCCCCTCCCCCCATTTTTATACCAGAAGAAAAGGTGATTGACAAATGCTTTGGTGTTGCTTGAAATTATTTGTGTTGTTGCTGTATCCATTAATGTGAATTTAAGTTAATCTTCAAGTTAGTCTAAAATAAGGTATATCCCTTCAGAATAATCCTATGATGTCTGCATGCACATCCAGTTTTCTGACCAGTCACAGCAGTCGAGACAATGGTCGGAGACAATGGCCATTATTTAGACAAATCAGAGCGCAACTAACAAATGATGAACATAACTGTCCATATTAACAATAGAAGGAAGCGACGATTACCACATGTCTACATTTCAGCATCGCATAAGATGGCTTTATGAGAATAAATGATGAAGACAAATCATGAAATTGGGGTTTTATTTGAGCAATATGTACTTCAGAGCATATCGAATCGATTTTTTTTCCAACAAAAAATATTACTCTCCTTTGCATCGGGCTCAGTATATAAGACCCTCTCCGATTATGTGATGAGATATGTCCAAACAGGCCCGTTCCATAAGCCCCGCCCCTTGAATGTAACCAGATGCACATGCACGATGCGATGACGTAATTACAGCCTCTGAGTCTGACAGCTCGTGCACGATATGATGACGTAACTCGAATCTCTTGCTCATTAATATTCATGAGCGCCCAAATAGTACGACGTTTGATTGCGTAATCGCTAGGCCTATATTGAAGAGGCCTAGTAAAGCTGGGTAAGAAAATATAAAAAGTAATAACATTATATAGAAAAAATGATGAATTTGAATTGACATTAGGTGTGACTAGCAATAGCAGGTAATACCCTTAATTAATGTAGTTCACTTTTAAATGTTTATTTAATTTGATTTTCAGGTGATGGACTACCACCAAGAGTTTTATCGCCCAGAAAACCTTTGCCTGATAATCACAGGTCAGGTGGAACCAGAACAGGTGTTTGCTGCACTCAAAGACTTTGAGGACCAGTGTGTCAACAAGGTAACAGTTTTAATCTGGCTGACAACAGCAGAAAATGTAGACTTTTAATTTTTGGTTTATTATTGGGGCTGATTGAAAATTTATACTTGAGTGAGAAGCCACACCCCAGGAAACATGTTGCAAGTTAGAATAGTTGAAAGCATCATTTTTGGTTTGATGAAACATCTTGATGAGTAATATCTGTGTCCAGTAAATGATGGTTAGCAGTCAAACTTCTGCCAACAATTTTCTCCCACTGATGAGTTTTAGAAAACAGCCTAAAAAACAGCTGTTGAATGCAGAGTGATTTAAAAAAAACACACCAACATTGTGGTGGGGATCAACAATATAACATCACTAAATATACTTTCAGATTATATTTAATTTGGTAATTAAGCATTCAAATCAGTAAAATATATTGGGAGCCAAATAAGGTTGTATTTTGTGTAAAGAAATGTGTTTGACTTTTTTATTGGGCAAGCTGCCAGAATATAAGCGTCCATGGCAAGGAGCTGTGCCACCACTAGAGGGCAGTGTGGACAAAGTAGTGAAATATTCTGCAGATGAAGAAGATCATGGAATGGTGAACATCGCCTGGCGGGGACCACTCGCAAAGGTACAAATATTGACTGCATATAAAGAGCTCATTTCAAATTTACTGATTGAAATATCATATATGAAAGATGTCTAAATTATGTTATTATAGGACCAGAAGACCATGTCAGCTGTGATGATATTGATGGAGTACCTGACCGACACAGCGGTGGCGCCACTACAAAGAGACTTTGTGGAGCTTGATGATCCATACTGCAGCAGAGTGGGTATACCATATAAACTGCACTGATATATAACACCACAGCAGAGTGGGTATACCATATAAACTGCACTGATATATCACACTGCAGCAGAGTGGGTATACCATATAGACTGCACTGATATATCCTACTGCAGCAGAGTGGGTATACCATATAGACTGCACTGATATATAATACCACAGCAGAGTGGGTATACCATATAAACTGTACTGATATATCCTACCGCAGCAGAGTGGGTATACCATATAAACTGCACTGATATATCACACTGCAGCAGAGTGGGTATACCATATAGACTGCACTGATATATCCTACTGCAGCAGAGTGGGTATACCATATAGACTGCACTGATATATCCTACTGCAGCAGAGTGGGTATACCATATAGACTGCACTGATATATCACACTGCAGCAGAGTGGGTATACCATATAAACTGCACTGATATATAATACCACAGCAGAGTGGGTATACCATATAGACTGCCTCCCCCCCCTCCAAAAAAAAAAAGAAATTAAAAAAATGGGAGACATGAAAGGCAAATACACTGATCTTTAAAGAAATTGTGCATAATTCGTTGAAGCAAAGAGAAGTGAAATTTTATTTTTTTTAAATAAGACATGATGAATGTGCCTTGCGAGATTTGTAAGCTTTGCTTGTGGTTTTGTTTTTAGGTTTATTACTCCATCATTGAGAATTCTGAGAGCTGTGTGTATGTTGGCTTTAAGAATGTTCCTACTGCCAAACTTCAACAGATTAAACCAAGGTAAGAACATCTGTGTGTATTTTATTATCTGCAATGTAATATTCAGGGAGCCTAACCCTTATAGTTAGATCAAATCTGTTAAAAACTTGTACCTCTGACCAACCGAGATTTGCATTTCTCCAGTGCTACTTTTTAGCCATGTGGTTCAGAATTGTAGGCCTGGGAAATTTTGAACTTTTTGTGACCTTGGGTCAAGGTTGAGGTCAATGCTTTATTTTCTGAAAAGGTACAGAAATACAGATATGACTTGGCAAATATGATCCACAAATCTGCTATATCGGATATTTTGCAAAACATTACAAATAGCATTTACTCCCACTTTATTTTCAGACACAATATGTTTGTTCACACTTTTTAGAATAATTTATGTAACTATGTTACAGTAACCTACTCAGAGACAAGTAAAATCCCAACTTCCAAAATACCGGGAAGCTGATTCTTTTTCTATCAGAGGAAATTCGTCTTGATATTTTGTAAAACATTAGTAACTATCCATGATTTTTTTAGGTGCTCTATTTATTACAATTTGGTCAAGGTCAAAGTCATAACCAGCAAAGGAGCAACTTAGATTTTGAATGCTTATTTTCACAAAAAAATACAGCAATATTGAAATGACATTGCAAATATGAATTCCTTATGAATAGCTTGAACCAATTTGATATTGGGTGACCTTGAGCTATTTTCTAGGTTGCAAGAGTTTATTGTTTAAAATCATCTCAATCTGATATTTTGTTTAGGTGTCACGAACGAATTATTTATCTCAATTATTAGTCACACCTCAATTAAGAGTTTATGTAAATAAATTTCTCCAATGGATAAGTATAAGTTGTGGAAGAAATGCATCTTAGAATTTGGATCATTACTCTGTTGAATACGGGGAGTGAGCAAAATGAAGTGAAAGGTGAGACCCTACTGTGTATCTGATTAAAATTTCACTTCAGACTTTTCGAGTCTTTAAAGAAGATTGGAGATGGCACTGAGAAGTTTGATATGGACCGGATGAAGAGCGTGGTACATCGCCGCATCCTGGAGGCTATGAATAATGTAAGAATACCCAAACAACCACCAAACCAGCAAGCAAGCTGCAGACTATACATTCTGAATTTTCAATCTCCTCTCAATATTTGTTTACAGCTACCTTAACAAAATAATGTTTTGAATTAAAAGATAAAAGATGATATTATAGTGTTTTATTGTTGATGACATTGGCCTGTATTATAGCTGATGTTTTGTTTGTCTTGTTCAGCTGGAGGATGAGCCCCATGACACACTGGCCTTCATGATTATTGGGGATTTCCTTTATGGAAACACAAGTGAAGATGTGAGGAAACACAATGTCTTATCTTAAATGAAAATTGTGACATTTTTTAGCATAATTTATGGCCGTTCTGATATGAATTTTATGATGATACTAATAGTAGATTTGAAAACCTTTTTTTCATATCTAAGTAATATTTTCTAAATTAATTAAGATATGTGGAATTAAATAGATTTAAAAGGTAAAATAGTAAATACAAACACATAAGTTTTGTGTGTATTGATATACTTCTATATTTATATATTATTAATGTGATTCACAGTTGGAGATAAGACTGAACCAAATAGCTGAGTACAAGTCCCTGATGGAGAAACCGGACAGTTTCTGGTTGCAGCTGATTAACCAATACTTCGTGGGAAGCAAATCAGTTACGGTAAGTGCTCTACAAAAGAAAAAAGAAAATCTATCAAATTTTACTTACTTCAGCAAAAAAAAAGAACTTTGCATGCAGAAGTTAAATTGCTATTTAGTTGAGGAAGATTTGCTGAATATTTGTTCCAGATCGTTGGTGAGCCGAGCAAAGTTCTTATGAAGGAGAGTGGTGAGACAGAGAAGGAGCGTGTCAAGCAGCAGGCAGCTTCTCTGGGGGAGAGTGGGTTGAAGGAGAAGGCAGATAAACTGCAGCTAGCCACAGAAAATAATGAGGTCAGTAAACCAGTCACAGAAAATAAGGAGGTCAGTAAACCAGTTACAGACAATTATGAGGTCAGTAAACCAGTCACTGAGAATAATGAGGTGAGTAAACTTGTTACAGAAAATTATGAGGTCAGTAAAACAGTTACAGAAAAATGAGGTCAGTAAACCAGTTACAGAAAATAATGAGGTCAGTAAACCTATTACAAAAAATTATGAGGTCAGTAAACCAGTTACAGAAAATTATGAGATCAGTAAACCAGTTACAGAAAATAATGAGGTCAGTGAACCAGTTACAGAAAATAATGAGGTCAGTAAACCAGTTACAGAAAACAATGAGGCCAGTAAACTCTTTCTCTCAGGGTGAGTGGATTGAAGGAGAAGGCAGATATACTGCAGCTAGCCACAGAAAATAATGAGATCAATAAACCAGTCACAGAAAATAATGAGGTCAGTGAACCAATTACAGAAAATAATGAGCTCAGTAAACCAGTTACAGACAATTATGAAGTCAGAAAACCAGTCACAGAGAATAACGAGGTCAGTAAACTTGTTACAGAAAATTATGAGGTCAGTAAACCTATTACAAAAAATTATGAGGTCAGTAAACCAGTTACAGAAAATTATGAGGTCAGAAAACCAGTTACAGAAAATAATGAGGTCAGTGAACCAGTTACAGAAAATAATGAGGTCAGTAAACCTATTACAAAAAATTATGAGGTCAGTAAACCAGTTACAGAAAATTATGAGGTCAGTGCACCAGTTACAGAAAATTATGAGGTCAGTGAACCAGTTACAGAAAATTATGAGGTCAGTAAACCAGTTACAGAAAACAATGAGGCCAGTAAACTCTTTCTCTCAGGGTGAGTGGATTGAAGGAGAAGGCAGATAAACTGCAGTAAGCCACAGAAAATAAGACCAAGAATCAGGACGCTTAGAGTTGACCTTGACCTACTTTCTAGCTGATTATTTAGATTCAGCTAATAAGAGGGACGTAGAAGAGGAGAATCACTCCTGATTATATTTTGTAGTGGTTGGATTTAGCATGACAAAGCACACTTAGAATATAGAAGTGTTTTTGCTGTTTGAATCTTACAAGGGAGACTTTTGTATTGGAGTGATTTTGCTGTTTGGTTGTTTCAGATTGAGTGCCCAGTTGAGATGCTGACACAGGTCAGTGTACCAAGCGTGACCAGCATAAAGTTTCACTCCATCAAACCCTCCAGCAATCATGACCAGTCCTCTGCTAATAACAACAACAGATTCCCACTCGCAGACATTCCTGTTGTGTTTCAACTTGATGATATCCAAACCAACTTTGCCAGTGTAAGTTGTACAATATATTTGTTAAAGATTTCCCAAAATTAAAATCTATTAGATATTTATCAATTTAATTATAAATAGTCAAACAGTGACTTGTTTTTTTTCTGGGGGTTGGTCAGAATTTGACAATGACATAGTTTCCAAGCCAAAAATAAAATTTGGTAGATTTTCAATTTTTGTGAACAATTTATAAAAATAAAATTATAACTGGAATCTTTAGCTTTGTGCAGCAGGTTGATCCTTTTTTGGGGTCGGTGCACAGTAGTCAAAAAGACATTTAATGTGAACTTTATTTCAGTTATCAGTGTTGATGGACACCGGTAATGTGGCCACAGATCTCCGCATGTTACTGCCATTGTACACAAAGGTCTTACTCGAATCTGCAGTCCAAAGGAATGGAAGTAAGTAAACCTGAAATAAGCCTGATAAGTGATCTGTAGATTGCCTGAAAGTTGTACTGAAGTCCTGTTTTTACTCCAGCAATGGATATATGTTTCATTTATATTTTCTGTTAACTTTGAACTTGGCTGTCTCTTCACCCCTCATGCTATCCTGCCATGTCCATCCCCTCCTCCCTGGAACTTGGCTGTCTCCTCACCCCTCATGCTATCCTGCCATGTGCATCCCCTCCTCCCTGGAACGTGACTGTCTCTTCACCCCTCATGCTATCCTGCCATGTCCATCTCCTCCTCCCCGGAACGTGACTGTCTCTTCACCCCTCATGCTATCCTGCCATGTCCATCTCCTCCTCCCTGAACGTGACTGTCTCTTCACCCCTCATGCTATCCTGCCATGTCCATCCCCTCCTCCCTGGAACGTGACTGTCTCTTCACCCCTCATGCTATCCTGCCATGTCCATCTCCTCCTCCCCGGAACGTGACTGTCTCTTCACCCCTCATGCTATCCTGCCATGTCCATCTCCTCCTCCCTGAACGTGACTGTCTCTTCACCCCTCATGCTATCCTGCCATGTCCATCCCCTCCTCCCTGGAACGTGACTGTCTCTTCAACCCTCATGCTATCCTGCCATGTCCATCTCCTCCTCCCTGAACGTGACTGTCTCTTCACCCCTCATGCTATCCTGCCATGTCCATCCCCTCCTCCCTGGAACTTGGCTGTCTCTTCACCCCTCATGATATCCTGCCATGTCCATCCCCTCCTCCCTGGAACGTGACTGTCTCTGCACCCCTCATGCTATCCTGCCATGTCCATCCCCTCCTCCCTGGAACCTGACTGTCTCTGCACCCCTCATGCTATCCTGCCATGTCCATCCCCTCCTCCCCGGAACATGACTGTCTCTTCACCCCTCATGCTATCCTGCCAAGTCCATCCCCTTATCACTGGAACTTGGCTGTCTCCACATCCTCCTACAAAACATTAATATATATTCAAATGTTATTTGATTCGACTTGTTAGATTTTACAATTGAATTATACACATATATTATAAGGACAAATAACATACCGGTATATTATATGGTACATTGGTGTGGTTTTAGAGTTGATGGGTTATGAGGATATCATCACAGAGCTTGCAGCAGATACCCTGGATAACAACGCAGGGCTCGGCATAGGAGGACGCACATTCTCCTGTGGAAAGTTTGCCCAAGTGGCTTATTTGAATCTCAAGGTATGTCAAGTAATGAGAGAGACAGATCGTTAAATATAGTGCTTATAACTAGGCCACTTTGACTCATGAGAATGCATTATAGGAAGCATTGAAGTTAATATTTGATACCAATACTTCCAATACTTCTCCAAAATTTAAAATCTAAATTTTGTGATAAAAGTAACTAAAAGGTCAATAAAGAAAAATAAATAAGAAAAAAAATTATGACAATTGTTCTTTGGGTGCACAATTTTGAGATAATTCCACAAATCTAAAAAAGCAAATAAAATTATAAAAAAAATGGGCCAATGTCCTCCTGAGATTTTTTCAGCATTTATCTTCATAGTTTGATTGACATTTTTAACATGCCACAAGCAGACACTGTTTTATAGGGCACTTAACAAATATTTTATTATTATATTATATTATCATTTGTACTGTAGGTTGAACGTGAAAAGTATACTCGTGGGGTAGAGTGGGTGAAAGAGCTTTTGTACCAGGTGCAGTTCACTACTGAAAGACTCAAGATTGTGGCCAATAAGATGATAAACGACGTGTCCCAGATGAAGCGTAACGGGCGCTTCGTCACTCAGACTCTCCTCAACTCCATGATCTTCAACAAAGGTGAGCTATTTCTTAATCATTATCATTTTCATAATCAGCATCATCATCTTGAGTTTTATTTCAGAGCAGTGCTTATTTCAATCAAATTTGCTTATTAGGAACAGATCAATGCCTGAGGTGCCTTCTACAGTGGCTTTACCAACCTTGCTTGTAAAGTTGGTCATTTACTTAATAAAAACAAATAAAGATAATTTTATCAAACTTATCAATGTCTCAAAATGTTGGCCTTGACAACAAATAAGGATAGCATCATCAAACAGAAGTCATGAATGCATCTTATCAATGTTTCGAAAGTGTGCCTTTGTTGGTGACCTTGACCTATATTTCAAGGTCATGGGTCCATATCTCTGAAAATTTTGATAATTGACAATAAGTAAGGTAGAATTACCTTACTTAAATCATGGATGCATGTTATGAATGTCATAGAATTATGCTTTTGTTAATGACCTTAAAGTTCATGGATCATATCCTTGAAAATCTTCTGAATGTAATAAGTTGACAACAAATGAAGATAACATTAGCAAACTTCATCCATACATTGACAATGTATCTTATCAATGTCTCAAAATGATGTGCTTGTCAGTGACCTTGACATACATTTTAAGGTGACAGACCATATCTTTGAAAATCTTGTGAACATGATAGCTTTACAACAAATAAAGACAGCATTACCTAATGTATACCAAGGATGCATTATTTTAGGTGTTGCCAATTAATGCCCATGTTGGTGACCTCTAACTCTAAGGTCATGTGCCCCAATCTCAACACAATGAATTGCAGTAAATTCAAAGAGCATTACCAAACTTAAACCATTGAAACGTAATAGCCCTAAATGACCCCCCCTCTTCTACTGTAGTTATGAAGGTTGATTCTGTGTTCTTCAACTGGTATTTTTGTTTTCAGATAGCAACCAGAGAATCAATAGTATGTTGAAACAACATAAATTCCTGACTGGACTTGTGGAAAAACTGGAAAATGCTGAACAAGCCAAAGAGGTTATTATGTTTTATTAATATTAGGACTAATATTAATGTATATTATTTGAGAAACTACTGATACTTTTCAAATTAAGTGTATGAGAGCTTAGTAAATTGCACTATTTGTTTAAAAAAAGCATTTTAGATTTTAAATCAAAATAGAAATTATTTAGATGTCCAAGGATACATTAAAGTACAAACATTTCCATTACTGAAAGAAGTCAGAATTTAAACAGTTTTGATTTCACTTGCACAGGAAGGATTCGTACCATCATAATGTTGTCTGTCTGACTCTCTGTCAACATCAGTCACCTCAACGGTGTTCCAACTCTAATTTTAAAATCAATCTTGAAGCACATATTTTGGCATGCCCAAATTATAAACAAGATGGAGGAGGTGATATCTGAAGATTTTAAAAGGACAAATGTGAAGATTGAGTTAACCACCAAGGGATTCTTAATGTTGAGGAAGAATTTTATTCTTTTTTGATGCATTCCTTTACTTTCACGCACTCCAGTCTTATAAATATTGTAAGGCAAAGACAACAATTCAGGACATTCTTTCAGATACTTACACATCAAGACACACATGATAAAGCAAAACACATCTAGATACCTTTTGTACATGTTAATTTATGTATGTCCCCCCCCCCTGTTTTACCCTGTATAGGTTCTAACAATATGTGATTTTTTTTGGAAAAAAAAGTTATAATAAAAAAAATTATTTTTAATTAAAAAAAAATAATGTGTGATCATGTCATCAGGTGATAGAGAAGATGAACAAGTTGCGGGATGAGCTAACAAAGCCCAGCAATCTGCGCATCCATGTGTCATGCCACGCAGACACTCTGGCCCAGGATGGACCGCCACACACCCCCTGGAGGCAACAGCTAGCAGACAAGGACACCAGCCTCCCTAACATGTGAGACAAAAGATTATTAATAAATAGATTCTGACACCATGGTGCCATTGCAATATTATACAGCTTTTATGAAGTTGTCAAAGGAATGTGAGAATGAGATTTGCACACATTTTAAAAAAGCAGAAAGGTATTATCAGGAGAATGCCAGGAATCAATGAATGAAATGAACATGGAAGTGTGTCTGGGTGTGAGATGATCTGTTCCCTCTCTGGAAATTGATCGCATCATGTGACAGGCAGGATCTAATTATTATCTATTCGTGTAGTCATGTTCATTTTGACAATTTTGACAGAAAGATAGAAGGAATGTATGTGTTCCTTCCAACCTTCTCAATATTTCTCATTTTCCTTACAAGGCCAAGATCATGTATCCTATGCAATTTGTTTATACTTTGGAGAATATTGTTTCATAACTAGGTTACTTTGACCTCCTCATTGCACAAAAGATATTGGCATTTTTATGTTGGATATTACACGAAGTCGTATACTGTGCTGACTTCAGTTTTGTGCCACTCACAAACTATGCAATTGATAATGATAATAAAGGTTCTTTGTTATTTTGGATAATTTGCAGTCAAGCTGTGAAGACAGACCATGCTGAGTTGATGGCAGAGGGCGATGTGGCAGGCAAGGGCTTCATAGTGGGAGTAGGTTCAGTTGAATCCTCCTTCCTCATTCAGGTGGGGCCTGGCGTCACGTCTTTCACTCACCCAGACCTAGCAGCTATCATGGTGTACATCCAATACCTCACCCAGCTTGAGGGCCCAATGTGGAGGCAGATCCGTGGACTAGGACTCTCATATCACTACAGGTAACTACCGTCCTCACAGCCTATTGGTCCAAAAAATCTAACTACCGTCCTCACAGCCAATAGGTCCACTACAGGTAACTACCGTCCTCACAGCCTATAGGTTCACTACAGGTAACTACCGTCCTCACAGCCAATAAGTCCACTATAGGTAACTACCGTCCTCACAGCCAATAAGTCCACTACAGGTAACTACCGTCCTCACAGCCTATAGGTCCACTACAGGTAACTACCGTCCTCACAGCCAATAAGTCCACTATAGGTAACTACCGTCCTCACAGCCAATAAGTCCACTACAGGTAACTACCGTCCTCACAGCCAATAAGTCCACTACAGGTAACTACCGTCCTCACAGCCAATAGGTCCACTACAGGTAACTACCGTCCTCACAGCCAATAAGTCCACTACAGGTAACTACAGTCCTCATAACCAATAGGTCCACTACAGGTAACTACCGTCCTCACAGCCTATAGGTCCACTATAGGTAACTACCGTCCTCACAGCCAATAAGTCCACTACAGGTAACTACCGTCCTCACAGCCAATAAGTCCACTACAGGTAACTACCGTCCTCACAGCCAATAAGTCCACTACAGGTAACTACCGTCCTCATAACCAATAGGTCAACTGCAGGTAACTACCGTCCTCATAACCAATAGATCAACTACAGGTAGCTACCATCCTCACACAGGCCTTGACATAAATAGAAAAATGTTGGTTGCCCAGTTGGGCCACCAGAGCATGTGGAGTGGTGGCCCGAAGTTCTTAGGATAATGATTAGAGTAATAAAATCAAGATAATTTGGGCCACTAAAAGACCAAAAATATGGTTGCCCAACTGGGCCACTACAACAGAGCATTCACTGGCCCGAACAGAGGATCTGGTGGCCCCGGGCCACCAGGCCAGTGCGTATGTCAAGCCCTGCTCACAACCCACATCCTGTAGGACTCGTACCACGACAGGGAACAACTGTCCTCACATCCTGTAGGAATACAGATAATTACCGTCCTCACAACCCACATCCTATAGGACTTTTGTCAAAAGATGATCTGAAGTTCAGAAAAATTGAGAATAGTAAAAGGGTCAAAATAATGTCTTCATTTTATGTCGCATATATGTTCATATTAATGATATTTAAGTACCTTATCCATATTTTGGTAAGGATTACTTCCTTTGTAAGTGCTCCTTGCTTCATTTTAAATTATATTTCAATTTTCAAACCTCATTGACGCGTTTAATAAAATATATTTATTTAAAAAGACCTTTGCTCCATTTCTTCGCTCTATGGAAGATCAACTGGTAAATGAAGCCTATTGTGGTCAAGAATGATGCCAATCCTATTGTTCTGTTTATTTCAGCATGTATGTTAAGCCAGAGTCGGGACTCCTATACTTCATCCTCTTCAAGTCAACCCACATTGTCAACGCTTACAAGCAAGGCAAAGATATTGTGGTGAGCAATAGATACCTTGTGCTGAACACTCCAAACATATCTAACCAACTATATGCAGAGGCAGCATACATGTATTGCCATAAAGTTTTCATAAAATTATGGAGATCACAGGCAGTTTTACAGAAATCTGGGATATGTTTGAATAACATTTGTTCATGAATCAGTGATACATTCAGGTTATCTCACTTAAATGAGCCAAAATACACCTGCCAATATTATTAAATGAAATAACAGTACTTTCATAATAAGATGGAAATTTTACTGATAATGGATCTAGTTAAAGAATTCTTTTCATGTTTGATGTTTCAATTTATATATTGATAGAGACTTAGATATATGATATTTGTGTGTGCTTGCAGGATGGATACCTCACAGGCAAAACACCATTTTCAGAGGTGGAATTTGAAACTTGCAAAAGTAGCCTGATATTTGAAATTATCGAAGAAGAGAAAACTCCATCAGACGCATCCAGACAGTCCATGTTGTCGTACTTCAGAGGCATAAGTCCCCAGCACAACCAGTAAGTACCACTCTATCGGCCAGTTGCTATTGTCTAACTAGTAAGAACCACTCTATGTGCCAGTTGCTATTGTCTTACTTGTAAAAACCAATCTATGAGCCAGTTCCTATTGTCTAACTTGTAAGAACCACTCTATGTGCCAGTTGCTATTGTCTAACTTGTAAGAACCACTCTATGAGCCAGTTGCTATTGTCTAACTTGTGAGAACCACTCTATGTGCCAGTTGTTATTGTCTAACTTGTAAGAACCACTCTATGAACCAGTTCCTATTGTCTAACTTGTGAGAACCACTCAATGAGCCAGTTCCTATTGTCTAAATTGTAATAACCACTCTATGAGCCAGTTGCTATTGTTTAACTTGTAAGAACCACTCTATGAGCCAGTTCCTATTGTTTAACTTGTAAGAACCACTCTATGTGCCAGTTGCTGTTGTCTAACTTGTAAGAACCACTCTATGTGCCAGTTGCTATTGTCTAACTTGTAAGAACCACTCTATGTGCCAGTTGCTATTGTCTAACTAGTAAGAACCACTCTATCAGCCAGGTCCTATTGTGTAACTAGTACAATCCACTCTATCGGCCAGTTCCTATTGTCTAACTTGTGAGAACCACTCTATGTGCCAGTTGTTATTGTCTAACTAGTACAATCCACTCTATCGGCCAGTTCCTACTGTCAAACCACTCTATGTGCCAGTCGTCCAACTGGTAAGAACTCAATGAGCCAGTCCTTCTTGTCCAACCAGTAGCACCACTCTATGAGCTAGTCCCATGGCCCAGCTGGCAAAATTTATGTACCAATCCCTGTTACTCAATTTATTTTGATCTCGGCAATGATAGGAAACTTAAATTCCAAGTCACTGTAATGGAAATTTGTTTCAGGGAATTGCTGAAGAAAATAGCAGATGTGACCTTAGCAGACTTGCAGCGTGTTGGGGCACAGTACATCGCCCCACTGTTTGATACATCCCGCACTCAAGTTGCCTTGTGTTGCCACCCTACCAAGGTGGATGAGGTGGTCACAGGATTCAAAGAGTAAGTCCAAACATTCACTAGGGTCAGACTAGAACAGTCCAGTCTGGTGTAGTAATCAGACCATGAACAGTCCAGTCAGGTGTAGTAATCAGACCAGGAACAGTCCAGCCAGGTGTAGTAATCAGACCAGGAACAGTCCAGCCAGGTGTAGTAATCAGACCAGAACAGTCCAGCCAGGTGTAGTAATCAGACCAGGAATAGTCCAGCCAGATGTAGTAATCAGACCAGGAACAGTCCAGCCAGATGTAGTAATCAGACCAGGAACAGTCCAACCAGGTGTAGTAATCAGACCAGGAACAGTCCAGCCAGATGTAGTAATCAGACCAGGAACAGTCCAACCAGGTGTAGTAATCAGACCAGGAACAGTCCAGCCAGGTGTAGTAATCAGACCAGGAACAGTCCATCCAGATGTAGTAATCAGACCAGGAACAGTCCAACCAGGTGTAGTAATCAGACCAGAACAGTCCAGTCAGGTGTAGTACTCAGACCAGGAACAGTCCAGTCAGGTGTAGTAATAAGACCAGGAACAGTCCAGTCAGGTGTAGTAATCAGACCAGGAACAGTCCAGTCAGGTGTAGTAATCAGACCAGTAACAGTCCATTCAGGTGTAGTAATCAGACAAGGAACAGTCCAGCCAAGTGTAGTAATCAGACCAGGAACAGTCCAGTCAGGTGTAGTAATCAGACCAGGAACAGTCCAGCCAAGTGTACATGTAGTAATCAGACCAGAAACAGACCAGGAATAGTCTGGTGTAATAAATCCCTTTGTTGTGAACATAACTACATCACAAGATTGAGTAGAGATAACATAAGATTTACATCCTTCTGTTTGTTTTACGGATATATAGAATGATTAATTAGATTATTATTTTTTATGTCAAAGCTGATTAATTCAAAGTTCACTTGAATACCAAATTGGAATTTATATGATAGAAATGTTGAGATTATTTGACTTTAAAATTGTGTTTAGCAAAAGTTGAGAACAAATTAAATGTTCTAAATGAATTATTGTAAGTCACTGGCAGCTGGCAGTCTATAGTTTTTGTTGTTGTAATTTATCTATTCATATTAAGTAATCGTAACTAAGGATTGTTGGAAAATATCATTGATTTAACTGTAATCAATATGAATGTATTTTTTAGATTTGGACGAGAGTTGACTGTGATAGGGGATATGGACACGTCATTCATGGCAGAGTAAACTGACTGATCTGTGTTGGCCAGATCTGAGTTGGCCAGAGATACTACATGTATATCAAAGACTGTGCAATCTACAGCTGACAACTTATCCTTAGTAAATTCATATCACCATTATCGTTACAGATAATAATCTTAATGCATTGAATAGAAAATGCTCAGCACAAACACAAAATGAAAATTTCAAGCAAAAAAAAACAACTATAAATAAACAGTTTTGCAGATATATTCAGTCTGATAGATACAATTTTATTTCAATAAACTCAACAAAAACAAAATGAAAGCTTTTCATACTGGATCATTCATAAGACATCCCCCACCATAAAAAAGCAATGTTAAACTCTTCTCTCTCTTTATATTTTCCATGAAACACAATTATTATTTACATTTGAAATCAAGTAGATAAATCCAGCTGTTTTCATAAATTATCTTAACTTAACAGAATATAATCACTTTGAAAGAAAACATTCCTTGAGATTGAAAATAATGTGATATTTTAATCTGCTGACTAATCTGCTAATACTGTGATCCTTGTGTGAATCAAATAAAACATCACTGCTGTGATCATGGTAATTGGTGTGACTTTTTTCTGTTATACACACATAACATTTCAATGTATTATTGTTAATATTCACTTCCCTCTGTGGAAACCATATGCATGTTAGGGACAAACAATTAGGTATTTATATAAAGATCTTAGAATGCTATATTGGAAGTGTTCTCATAATCACAGATTTATTTGCCCTATCTACAAGCAAAGGACAGGAAATTGTGTAAGCAAAGTAAATTTTGATTATAATTATGATCTCATAGTTTTAAATCCGAACAATCATGTAAATTAATTTCTTGAGATATTATTATAGCTTCACTAGCCATTTTGACTACTTCAAATGTAGCACACTTAAATGAACGATCTGGTAGCATCAGTGATATGTTTTAACTGCCATCAACTGCATATACATTATCTAGGTAATGGCTGGTATAACAATACCTAATAGCTTATACTGGTAATCATCATTACAGCTGTGAACCAACTATTTGTTGAGGATTTCATGACACCACAGGAACATATCTCACCATATCATATTTATAGTGCCAAGATATGAGAATATGGTTTCTTCATATATTTTAAATTGAACATGCAGATTACCTAGTCAAAGATGAATTACAAAGATCGAACTTAAATTTTGAATCGTGGACTGTGAATAGTGAATAAGTAACAAAGTTCACACATGATTATGATCGTTCTTGGAGACTGCACTGGAGTTGGCCTCAAAGTCTGTATTATAAACTTTTATGAAAAAAAAATTGTGCTGACATTTTTAGCACTTACATGTACATAATTATATATTTTAAATTCAATTTACAAACAACATGCCTAATAAATTGGAGATGAGATTACTGCCAATACTGGTGCAGCCTTTTTATTTAATTTTTATTTTTTTAATTATTTTTTATTTTATTTATTTTTATTTTTTCTCTGTTTTTGAGCAAACTGTTCCTTGATAATCTATATTTATATGATTAACACAAAACAATATTGGATAGTCTCGATAATAGAGAGTGCATAACTAATTGTTTCATGAGGGGCGGTACCAATCTGGCTGTTTCTTGACACGTATATACTTCCACAGAATACTGAGAATATCTTTGAGATTGTTCATATCAATGTGATCCTTTGAGTCACACATAACCTCCCCAACCAGATCAGGCTGTAAATCTGATGTACCATAATTAATATACATGTCAGATACAATACGAGATAATTTCAGGATGAGGAGGCAGTGTCAGTTCCTGTGGAACTGGGGGTGTCTCTGGAGGCATAAGAGGGATGCGCGACTCTGCTGAGCTCGTCAGGAGATGTTGCTATACTATCTGAGTTTCCTCACATTCCCCATCTGAACTGGCCTGATAATACTGGTATTGCAACCCCACCACACTAATATCAGGCTTTTGTAACATTCACTCAGTTTTACTCTGTAGGATGCATTTCTCAGTTGGGATCTAGTGAATTTCTGTATATTGCACCATGATCTATCAATTGCAACTACCAAGTACCAGTTTCTTGCTTTGTACTTGTTAAGATCAGTGTATAAATACACAATATCTCCAACCTCCAAACTTGGATTTTCTGTCTTAGACTTTCTCCCTGTTGTCTTTCACTTAGCACTGTAGTTATGGTTTAAGAGGCAAGCATTATGCTGATCTTGTGTCATCTGATGGTCAGAGACTTGTAATTAAGCATTAGTGAATGGTCATGACGCCCCCATTATAATCTTTGAAGCTTGGACACATGATCATACTGCTCATGAAGAGTCTTGAAATCTGCTTTAATGTTTGATGATAAAATTTTGTCAGGATCTAGCCGCACTTTATTGAGTGTAGGTCTTCAGTGGTGATACTATACAAGCCTTAACTGATGTAGCTCCATTTAAGGGAGATAAGACGGTAGCAGTGTCCATGCTCAAGTCGGTAGCTTCAGCAATGGAGAGGATTTGACACAAATGTTCATTTCAACATACTATTTGTGGATTTGTAGTATCATTTGGGATTCGTATTGTATCTCCCACAGTTGTCACTACTCATGGCTTAGGCCACATCTCTGAGATGGGTTTGGACTGGTTATTGTACGCATCCAAGCAGGGCTCAATAGCTAGGGTACTGTCTCCAGGTACATCACCTGGAATTTTGATTTCCACAAACTCACCTGGCCAGACTGTCATTGACCTGGAAGGAGCTCTCAAAATGCGAGCTTATGTGCGGTGCGCCATGTGAGATTTGGGTATAGTAGTGTTGCAGAAAAACCATACTGGTATACTGTGTTATTGAAAAATATCCTGGTGTCATTGACATGCATGAATGGTACTCCAGCCAATATATCAACATCCATGTCTTTACCACCAGTAATCATCCTCTTCATTGGGCAGATATTCATACAATATGTCTGACTGTGTTTCTTCCTCTATGGCCAATACTATTCTAGCTTTAGCCATAAACTTGCGATCATTCTCTGGCAAGTACATGCAGCTGCTAAGAAAGTGATTATTATGTTTGCGGCCTGCCTGTTTGCATAATGGACAAACCTTGGCTGATCTGTTAGATGGTTTGTTCTTATAACCACACTGCATGGGGTGGTGGTACTGGGAAGGAGTCTGAAAATCTCTGGCAGATCTCATCACTCTAGCATCTTGGACTTTGAGCATGGAATCCAGAGCATGTGCTTGTTTTGTTCATTTGTTTGGGGTTTAACATCACTTTCAACATTATTTCAGTCATTTCATGATGAGACCTATTTGTAGCAGATATAGTGCTGCCTCACTGAATTGTCATGCCGCAGGTCCTTGACATGACAACCCTCCCAGTCACAGATTTACAAGAACAACGGGCTAACCCTTTGGCATGGGTCTCAGCTCATGTGTGAAATTGTATCATGAATTCAATCTCGGCATGGCCGGGGATTGAACCCATGACTTTTGGATCACCACAGAGGAACTGGTGCTAATAAGCTGGCGCTCTAACCAACTGCGATGTTTTGTTATATAACCCGTTGTCCTTGTAAACAAATCTTCATAAATAAAGGGACAAAAAAGAAGTCGGGTAGAATTACTTTAATGGTATTTTCATATATTTTCTATCACTTGTATCATGGAATCAATAGACTGTATTTAGTCCATGCTTGTAGGAACTACAAGATATATGTTTATGTATTAGATGATATATATATTGTCATACTTTACATGATAATTAGCAAGTAAATGGATTAAAAGGGGAAGGTTAATTCCTCTATCTTATCTGAGAGCAATATAACTATTTACCATTGCTCTCAGATCTAATACTCTCTCTAATGGTTGAACGTGATGTTTCCGTAACAACACCTCTTTTAAGGTATTTTGATCATATATATATATTTATATATTCATATAAATACAGGCTTGATATATTCTGACACCAGGTGGGGCTTGGTGTCACATGAACTGACCTATGAAGCTCTGGAGCACTTCGCCTTCGTTATTTCTGAGAGCAATATATTTGGGAGTGTTAACTTCCCCAGTGTAATAGAGATTGTCATATCAGCTCATGCACGGTATTCATATGCTAACCATGATGTATTTAACACTCGGTACGTCACTCGGTAATCTTCGACACCTCTCGAGGTGGCCCGAGCCAGCAAGATGCTGTGACCTACTTCCAAGCAGAGTGAAATGTGTGACCATGAGTGACAGCTGTCAAAAACATTGACGAGAGAATATTAATTTTAACCCCTAAAGGACTAGCCTCTCTAAATTTTGTTGATTGACAGGACTAGCAAGGGTACATCACTTTCAACATTATTTCAGTCATTTTGTGACGAGATCTACTTGTAGCAGATATAGTACTGCCTCACTGAATTGTCATGTCGCAGGTCCTTGACATGACAACCCACCCGGTCACAGATTTACAAGGACAACAGGTTAACACCTTTAGGCACGGGCCTCAGCTCTTTATCGGCACAGCCGGGGATCGAACCCACGACCTTTGGTTCACCACAGAGGAACTGGTGCTAATAAGCTGGCGCTCTAACCAACTGAGCCACAGCCCGTGGCCTGTGATCAAGCTGCATTAGTGAGTTAACTGCAAAGTGGGAGATAGTTACAGCAGTGAAAGATAGCTGCACAAGTGAGAGACAGCTGCAAAAGTGAAATGTAGCTGCTCATGTGAGAGACAACTGCATCAGTGAGATAGCTGTACAAGGGAGAGGCAGCTTCATCAGTGAGAGATAATTACAATTGCAAGATACAGTTACAGCAGTGAGATATAGTCGCACAAGTGAGAGACAGCTGTATAAGTGAGATAACCGAAAAGTGAGATATAGTTACAACAGTGAGAAATAGCTGCACAAGTGAGAAATAGCTGCACAAGTGAGATATAGCTACATCAGTGCGAGATAGCTACAGCAGTGAGAGCTGCAAAAAAATGAAAGACAGTTGCATAAGCATAAGTGAGAGGTAGTTACAGTAGAGATAGATTAACTCCAAATGTGAGAGACAGCTGCATCAGTGAGATAGCTGTACAAGGGAGAGAGAGCTGCACAAGTGAGATAATTACAACAGTGAGAGACAGCTATAGCAGCGAGATAAAGCTGCACAAGTGCGAGACAGCTGCATAAGTGAGAGATAGCTGCAACAGTAAGACTAAGGGTCAGCATCCTTTCCCAGCCGAAGGCACTTGTTGCCTATCAATCATTGTCAAAAAAGGAACCATCCGTGTTACAAAAATGAGGTCTGCCGCCAAGTTTTGTTTGATCATGTCGATGTTTTAATGGTTTTGTTGCTCTCAGACAGTTACAGAAGAAGTGATTATAAATGTCAGTAGTCGAAATCTTAAATGGAATATAAATGTGTTTCTGTAAACTCAGTCAAAGTTGTTCACAAAAACAAGAATTATTGAATATATTTATTATCTTAGATGGAATAAAACCCAGGTAAAATTTACCTCTCTATAATCACTGAATTTAGAAAGACAAGAGTGAAGCATGAGCTACCTCGATGTGGGTGCTATCCTCGGACCACTCTGGTCGGATGTGCTTCATCACTTTCCATATTTCCTCTGTAAGGTTTGCTGGATTAATTGTAGTATTCAGTATGGCGGGGAGTTGACAGGCCATGTCGTCGTGTATCACCTCTATGAAAGGCCATCCCTGTCATTGAACAACCAATAAGAACACAGAGATTTTTGCTTACGCGCTCCCAAATCTTACTTACGCGCTACCAAATCCTGCTTACGCGCTACCTGTCAGCCAATCAGATTGCAGTATTAAGTTTCGAGCGCGCTCGAAAAATTTTGGGTCGCGCTGAGCAGAGCCAATCAGAAAGCAGTTAACAGGCTAAATATATTTATAGATGTTTCCACGTGGGTGCATTGAAGTAGTAAACATGTCGTAAATAACATTGTTATATTGTTTCAATATTTGATACATTTGCCGATCAGCTTGTCACAGATAGATTACTGAGTGAATTATGACTGACATCAGCATTGTACAATGAACATCTCAACGTGGTTGACCGTTAGCATCCAACTATCTTGAAACATGAAAGATAAAAATATGGTAAGTATTTGACAGTTATAAACTATCCGTAGCCCAAATGACCCTGCATGAGCGATAGCTTTAGTTTACCTGTGAAATTCTTCAAGTACTTGATTTTTTCTCTTCAGTTGAAATTGGTCAAAATCACCACCAGAATTTTGTTAGATATATGGCTCATATTTGGGATAGACTGGGATTTATATTGGGATAGACTGGGATGTACAGTGTATATTGGGATAGACTGGGATGTATATTGGGATAAACTGGGATTTATATTGGGATAGACTGGGATGTATATTGGGATAGACTGGGATGTACAGTGTATATTGGGATAGACTGGGATGTATATTGGGATAGACTGGGATGTATATTGGGATAGACTGGGATGTATATTGGGATAGACTGGGATGTACAGTGTACATTGTGATAGACTGGGATGTATATTGGGGTAGACTGGGATGTATATTGGGGTAGACTTGGATGTCTTCAATAATTTATTTTCTAATTTACAAATTTGGAATTACATGTATACTAAAAATACCAGAAAGAATAAACTGTCATTCATTCATTCATTCATTCTTTCTTTCATTCACATTTGTTGGTTTGCAAAAATATTTTATTTTATTAAATATTTGGGGCAGGAAACTTAATTTTATATTCCTTTACAAAGCAGTGGCAAAAATATGAAATCTACTGGGCACCCACAATGTCAGTTTTGTCAAAGATAACGCAATCATAAATGATAATTATCAACAATGAATGATAAAGGCATGTTATATTATTCACGTTTGTTGGTTTTGTGCAAAAATATTAAGAAATTATTAAGATTTGGGGCAGGAAACTGGGCATCTTACATTTCAATAGAAAACAGTAACAATATATGAAATCTACAGAGCACCAAAAATGTCAGTTTTGTCAAAGATAATGCAATCATAAATGATAGTTAGCAACAATGAATGATAACGGCACTTTATATCATGCACATTTGGTGGTTTTGTGCAAAAATATTTGATAATGTTCATGATTTGGGGCAGGAAACTGCTCATCTTACATCTTAATACCAAGCATTGATATTATATGAAATCTACAGGGCACCCAAAAATAATGCAATCTGAAATGATAATTAGCAACAGTGAATGATAACGGCTTGTTATATTGTTCACATTTGTTGGTTTGAAATCTTTATATTGGGGTTTCATTTGAACAATATGCAGTGGTGATTAGAATGTACCAGCTCAAATTTCAGGTTAAATATAATTGTGTAAAGACTTCAGTCATGTTTAGTGTTCCAGGATGATGCTCAATGGCTCTGATATATAAAATTTTCCAAGATTCAGAGATTTCATCTTTATTTTCAATTATTTTTTATCAATAGTTATCAATTGGAGCCAAACAGGTATTTCATCATGTCATATTTGTAATTATTCTTGATGTCATGAAAGATTTAGATAAATTTGCATGTACTGATTTCATCTTTAAGCTACAATGTAAGTTTGTCTGTTGATCAGTTGTAGTCAAACACCTATATAGTCACGCATGAAAATGACCATAATGTGTTGCACACAAAGTTTGCATGACATTTCATTTTCCTTTTGCACAAGCAAATAGATATTTTGTTGCAACTTTTAAAATGCACATCAATGCCCTGTTTTTGTTGCAACTTTTAAAATGCACATCAATGCCCTGTTAAGGACTAAAGCCTAATGGCTGAAATATGTATATCAAACTGACATGTACCAGTTTGAGTCAAACATGTCTGGTTATGCATGCAAATGGGAGCCAAGAAGGTCACAATGGCATCAGATGACAACATTGTCTTGCACAGCTGATATGTTCATAAGTTTGATCATTTACACCTATCAGTTCCTCATTTGGTAATGTGTGTGACCTTACAGATGATTGGCATCAACTAACAAACATATTTCACCCAAGTAAGTCAGTTATGTAAATGTTGGTAACTATCCATGGTAACTTATTTCTGTGCATTTTTTATGACCTTGGGTCAAGGTCAAGGTCATGACCAGCAAAAGAGCAACTTAGCTTGTGAAAGCTCTATTTTCTTCAAGATTGTAGCACCAATGATATGATTTGGCAGATATGATCTATTTATGAGGGGCTTGGATAAGTTTGATATTGGGTAACCTTGGGATATTTTCAAGGTCACATGGGCGGATTTAAAAAAATGGCTATTTGTGATAGTTTGAAAAACACTTCAAATTGCATTTATTTCCACTACATTTATCTTGCATAGTATATTTCTTCATAGTTTTTGGAATGATTTATGTAATGTGGTCACAATGACCTAATTAGAGACCATATAATTTGCAACTAGATCTTGATATTATGTTACATTTTCAATGTAACTATTTGGTGACCTTGAGCTGTTTTCAAGGCCAAAGAAGACAATTTTCAAAATCATCTAAATGTGATATTTGGAAAAACACTACACATAACATTCATTACCACCACATTTATCTTATCTTACAATATATTTGTTCACACTTTTGTGAATAATTTATGTAACTAGGTCAAATTGGCCTATTTATGGGCCAACTAGGTCATAACTTCCAAAAAGATGCAGGTGATCTGGAATTTGATATTATTGATATGTAGAGTATATATAAAGATGCCTGACAGCTGAGACCATCAAGCCTGACAGCTGAGACCATCAAGCCTGACAGCAGAGACCATCAAGCCTGACAGCTGAGATCATCAAGCCTGACAGGTAGGCTATGTATAATGAGTCTGAAGTTTGATGTGAGACATTTTGTAACATTGCTGTTACAGCTTCAGCATGAGTGCATTGTCTACACCTGTCAGAGGAGCTGTCCAAATAGATATTTGATCTGAAAATGGCTAGAAATGACATGAAGTCAGTACAATTTTCTTTCATTTAATTCTGTTATTTCTGACATTCACATATAACCCCAATTTAAAGATTTTATCTTTAAATCGTGTGTTAACTCATTATTTTGGGTCAAATTTAAATTTAAGGTCATGTATAATATGTAAATATATGTGATTATTACTTTCTATCATTTATTGTAAAAAAATACTTTCATGCATAAGACCGCTCACCCTTTATATCACAAGTGGTTTAATACCATTTAATATTTTATTTTTCAGAGAAACCTTGAACAACAGAATGGACATTAATATGGCAGGATGAGAGGCAACAACCATCTAATAAGACTGACAGTGTGACAATCATGAACATGCCACCTTTGTATATTTGATATTTTGAAATATTTTCTCGAAAATTTTCAAATTACTTGAAAATTTTCAAATTTCTCGAAAATTTTCAAATTTCAAATTTCTCAAAAATTTTCAAATTTCTCAAAAATTTTCAAATTTCTCAAAAATTTTCAAATTTCTAGAAAATTTTCAAATTTCTAGAAAATTTTCAAATTTCTAGAAAATTTTCAAATTTCTAGAAAATTTTCAAATTTCTAGAAAATTTTCACATTTCTAGAAAAATTTCAAATTTGTGAAAAAGATTCAAATTTCTAGAAAAATTTCAAATTTCTAGAAAAATTTCAAATTTCTAGAAAAATTTCAAATTTCTAGAAAAATTTCAAATTTCTAGAAAAATTTCAAATTTCTAGAAAAATTTCAAATTTCTAGAAAAATTACATATATCTAGAAAATTTACATATATATATATATAAAAATTATCAAATTTCTAAAAAGATTTCAAATTTCTAAAAAATTATCAAATTTCTAAAAAAATTATCAAATTTCTAAAAAAATTATCAAATTTCTAACAAATTATCAAATTTCTAACAAATTATCAAATTTCTAACAAATTATCAAATTTCTAAAAAAAATTCAAATTTCTAAAAAATTATCAAATTTCCTCATTTTCAAATGTTTTGAAAAATATCACATTTCTTTAGAAATATCACATTTCTTTAGAAATATCACATTTCTTTAGAAATACCAAACATTTTGAAAACTGTGTCTTGTTTGCAATTGCCAACCTTGTACTACAAAATGGATATTGGTATGGTCAGATGAGAAATCAAAGATTAACTGACATCTTGACAAGAGTTGTCTTTCAAAAGTTATCTGATAAATATTGAGTTTGTTATAACTCTTCATGTAAGATCTGACACCTGGATGCAGAGTGAGGGTCACAGTATGGTGCCCAGTAGCACACCCCGCCCTCTTGTAACTTAATTGGTTAATTACCCTATAGGCATGTGGTCAAGTGGGGGAACTACAGGGCTCAACACCGATTATAAGAGATTGTCACTTTCAATACCTAACATGCTGAGTTGTTTTGTGTCTGGACTGACATATTCATTTATTAGTTCATCTAAAATATATTGAATAATTCTATACTGTACAATTACTCTTACTGTCAAAATATTCAAAACTGCATTGTGAGAATTTCTTGTATCAGGACTGAATTTGTAAATAAACTTTTAAATTTGGAATTGAGGTTTACTTTTATCTTTTTCATTTTCAAGTGTAAACTTTAAACCATAACCAAATATTTGCTCAGATATCAAAGTAGATGACACATTAGGTCATTACCAAGAGATAATGTAAGTGATCAAATATTTCACTTTTTTTTTATTTAAATGACTTTTATCTTTAACCCTTGAAAATTTGATCCAGATCATCCATGATCCGGAACATCCAAATTCTTTAGGACCATGTGTGTATGTCATTCTTGTAAGCGTGATAATTTTGCCAAACAACTTGGACATGGACGTACAGATGGACAGACACAGAAGCTTTCACCAGATAATATTGACAAAGAGATGTTCGTAACATTACCTTGCAAAACAGCATTTTATTTATTATATGATTATAATATAATACAAGTGTACAAACTTTTACAAACAAAATACCGGTACATCTAAATTACTCCAATGTGAATTACATTTCTTCAGACTGTTATATATAAAATGACTAATATCTAACAGATTATCCCCAATGAGAATATTTCTGAATCGCTACTCCTCTTGCTGTGTTATGAATCCATCCTGCATGGTTATCCCTCGTCAAATCTGTCAAATTTGTAGTCAAGTCAAATTTGAAGTCAACTTTATTCAAATTTGTCAAATTCCTTCAAATTTGTCAAATTCCTTCAAATTTCTCCAAATTTGTCAAATTTCACCAAATTTGTCAAATTTCTCCAAATTTGTCAAATTTCTTCAAATTTGTCAAATGATGGATAGTTTTAATTAATTGTTGATATATTAGGTTTTCATAATTGTTTTATTTTTTCAAATGGATTGTGACACAGTCAAAGAGTTATAAAGTTACAAAGGTACAGGAGTTACATTGTGAGATGAGTAATAACAAACAGTGTGGACAAGTCAAAATTAAGCATCACTCATCATTACTGGCTAATGCGGACAAATGGACATCATGCATCACCTGCTGGTGTGGACAAGGATGTATAATGTACTTATAAAAAAGGAAAAGATCATAAAAATATTTTATATTACTTTTTTGGCATTTTTCGCTCTCTTGACTTCTTTGAAGTCAAATCTATAGGAGGTGAAGATTGAGATTCCTTTAACTCTTAGTGATATCACAATTGACCTTGGTGCAGTTAACCTCAAGGTCAGAAATTTTGTTCAGAGCATATCAGAGCATATCTCAGCAACCTTATAAGAGGAAAAAGAAAAGTCTTGGGTACTTTTTAAGTCATGTGACCACAACAAATTGACAGCCATGATCAGCTGAGATCATCAAGCCTGACAGCCATGATCAGCATTTATTCCGAGAAAACCATTTATGAGATGTTGAAATGTAGACACATGGTGATCACCACTTCTCGCCATTAGCTGCTCTCTGATTGGACGAATTGATTGTCATTGTCTCCCACCATTGTCTCGACTGCCGTGATTTGTAGAAAATGTACAAATTTGTAGAAAATGTTTAAAATTGTAGAAAATGTTCAAATTTGTAGAAAATGTTCAAATTTGTAGAAAATGTTCAAATTTGTAGAAATATCCAGCTGCGATCATCAAGCCTGACAGACAAGATCAGCCGCGATCATCAAGCCTGACAGACAAGATCAGCAGAGATCATTAAGCCTGACAGTGAGACTGGAACAAAAATGTAATGTGTGACTGGTAGGCCATGTATAATATGTGATGTGTGACAGGTAGGCCATGTGTAATGTGTGACGGGTAGGCCATGTGTAATGTCCACAATTATCTCTCAGAAATATACAAAAATATAATTTTAGGAATATGAATAGGAGTATAAATAAAATTCACAAGATTTTCACTCATCATACATGATCTACCAATCTCATGTCAAACCCCACACTCATCATATATATTTTTTAGTGCTTGGTACCATGTCTTCTATTTGTCCATACTCGCTGGTTACGATGAGTGATGCTTGGCATCCACCAGTCCATACTAGCTGGTTACGATGAGTGATGCTTGGCGTCCACCAGTCCATACTAGCTGGTTACGATGAGTGATGCTTGGCGTCCACCAGTCCATAGTAGCGAGTGATGAGTCATGTATGGTGTCCACTTGTCCACACTAGTAGGTGACGATGAGTGATGCATGATCTGGAATTGTGCCAAAAATATCATTAACAAACATTTTAAACATAACCCCATGGGTTGATAGCTCTGCTGATTTGAATGAAAACACATGAACTGAGATTAAGTACAACAAGCAACCAGGTTATGACTTTCCATACAAGATCCCAAAGTAGGCAAGATGTTGTATAAATTTCCATTTTCGTTCAAAATTTACAAATTTCATTAAAAATTTACAAATTTCATTAAAAAATTTCAAATTTCGTTCAAAATTTTCAAATTTCACGAAAAAGTTATATGTATTGTTTAATATATAACAAATCAACATAATCAAGCTAAAGAGTGTTTCAGCTTCAACATGCAAAAACTAAAATATAAAAATGATGCCCGATACCTTACCCAAGGTCATTAGATATGGTCATAGGTAAAAATGGGGTCCCAAGGTCCTCAATAATACTGATTAACCAATTTTTGATAAACATAATTTTATTCCAATCATGCACATTAAAACCACAATATGAGACAGACTAGGATATGTGTTGTGACAATGGCTGAGATATTCATTTCCATATATCCCTCAACTAGATCATTGATCTGAGATTTGGACAGAAATATTAACCAATGTAAGGACACTGTAACATGACACATCCCTTATATGATGGCAAGATGTCATGTCCTGTGTGTGATGGCAAGATGTCACGTCCTATATATGGCAAGATGTCACGTCCTCCACGTGATGGCAAGATGTCACGTCCTGTTGTGTATCACAATTGACCTTGGTGCAGTTGACCTCAAGGTCAGAAATTTTGTTCAGAGCATATCTCAGCAACCTTATAAGAGGAAAAAGAAAAGTCTTGGGTCTGTGCCTTGTCATAATTTTAGTCATGTGACCTTGACAAAGTGACAGCCATGATCAGCTGAGATCATCATGCCTGACAGCTGAGAAGATTAAGCCTGACACCTGGGATAATCAAGTATAACAGCTGGGATCATCAAGCATGACAGCTGGGACCATCAAGCTGGCATCAGATTCAGATTAGACTATATTAGAATATACTTGGCTTATACCAGGCACATGTCAAACCCCAGACACATTATACATGGCCTGACAGTCACACGTCAAACCCCAGACACATTATACATGGCCTGACAGTCACATGTCAAACCCCAGACACATTGTGCATGGCCTGACAGTCACACGTCAAACCCCAGACACATTATACATGGCCTGACAGTCACATGTCAAACCCCAGACACATTATACATGGCCTGACAGTCACACGTCAAACCCCAGACACATTATACATGGCCTGACAGTCACACGTCAAACCCCAGACACATTATACATGGCCTGACAGTCACATGTCAAACCCCAGACACATTATACATGGCCTGACAGTCACATGTCAAACCCCAGACACATTATACATGGCCTGACAGTCACACGTCAAACCCCAGACACATTGTGCATGGCCTGACAGTCACACGTAAAACCCCAGACACATTATACATGGCCTGACAGTCACACGTCAAACCCCAGACACATTATACATGGCCTGACAGTCACATGTCAAACCCCAGACACATTATACATGGCCTGACAGTCACATGTCAAACCCCAGACACATTATACATGGCCTGACAGTCACACGTCAAACCCCAGACACATTATACATGGCCTGACAGTCACACGTCAAACCCCAGACACATTATACATGGCCTGACAGTCACACGTCAAACCCCAGACACATTATACATGGCCTGACAGTCACACGTCAAACCCCAGACACATTATACATGGCCTGACAGTCACACGTAAAACCCCAGACACATTATACATGGCCTGACAGTCACACATCAAATCCCAGACACATTATACATGGCCTGACAGTCACACGTCAAATCCCAGACACATTATACATGGCCTGACAGTCACACATCAAATCCCAGACACATTATACATGGCCTGACAGTCACATGTCAAACTCCAGACACATTATACATGGCCTGACAGTCACATGTCAAACTCCAGACACATTGTGCATGGCCTGACAGTCACACGTCAAACCCCAGACACATTATACATGGCCTGACAGTCACATGTCAAACTCCAGACACATTGTGCATGGCCTGACAGTCACATGTCAAACTCCAGACACATTGTGCATGGCCTGACAGTCACACGTCAAACTCCAGACGCATTATACATGCCCTGACAGTCACATGCCAAACTCCAGACACATTATACATGCCCTGACAGTCACATGTCAAACTCCAGACACATTATTCATCATGTACATGGCCTGACAGTCACATGTCAAACTCCAGACACATTGTGCATGGCCTGACAGTCACACGTCAAACTCCAGACGCATTATACATGCCCTGACAGTCACATGTCAAACTCCAGACACATTATACATGCCCTGACAGTCACATGTCAAACTCCAGACACATTGTGCATGGCCTGACAGTCACACGTCAAACTCCAGACGCATTATACATGCCCTGACAGTCACATGTCAAACTCCAGACACATTATACATGCCCTGACAGTCACATGTCAAACTCCAGACACATTATTCATCATGTACATGGCCTACCACTACCAGTCTCACAAAGTCAGATGAAGTCGTCAAATATTTGGGTTCTATTTGAGCGAGCCATATGCAGACATACAAACAGAATTGAATTGTTTTTGCAAACATGGAAACACTATTTATTTTGGGGCGGGATGCTATCACTTGTGCAACATATAGAACTTACAATGCAAGTGTCAAATACTTAGAACCTACCATTTTTAATGTTTTTCTGACTGTTGGAAGAACTCTGTTTTCACATATCCAATCACGTCATATACTTACTGTAGACGTGGAGATGTTCATTTTCACAAAGCTGATGTCACTCAGTTATCATCAATCTGTAAAATGCGATCTCAAACAAGTACTGAAGTAGACCTAGATCGGCAAATGTATCAAAAATTGAAACAATATATTTCATTTGACGCTGTGCTCAGGTAAAGAAGCAGACATCATGACGTGAAGTGTGCATGTAACAAGTTCAAAGACAAATGTATCAAATGTTGTAACAATGTTAAGGTTCATTCTTCAATTTTGTTAGCATTTGGAAATCACAATCATTACATATCTCCTAGCAGCCACGTGCTGATGTTTATTTACAATTATTACTTAGTTTTATGCTTGTAAACTGTATTCTGATTGGCTCTGCCCAGCGCGACCGAAATTTTGCCTAGCGCGACCGAAATTTTTTCGAGCGCGCTCGAAATTAATACTGCAATCTGATTGGCTGAGAAGTAGCGCGTAAGTAAGATTTGGGAGCGCGTAAGCAAAAATCTCTGTGTTCTTATTGGTTGTTCAATGACAGGGATGGCCTTTCATAGAGGTGATACACGACGACATGGCCTGTCAACTCCCCGCCATACTGAATACTACAATTAATCCAGCAAACCTTACAGAGGAAATATGGAAAGTGATGAAGCACATCCGACCAGAGTGGTCCGAGGATAGCACCCACATCGAGGTAGCTCATGCTTCACTCTTGTCTTTCTAAATTCAGTGATTATAGAGAGGTAAATTTTACCTGGGTTTTATTCCATCTAAGATAATAAATATATTCAATAATTCTTGTTTTTGTGAACAACTTTGACTGAGTTTACAGAAACACATTTATATTCCATTTAAGATTTCGACTACTGACATTTATAATCACTTCTTCTGTAACTGTCTGAGAGCAACAAAACCATTAAAACATCGACATGATCAAACAAAACTTGGCGGCAGACCTCATTTTTGTAACACGGATGGTTCCTTTTTTGACAATGATTGATAGGCAACAAGTGCCTTCGGCTGGGAAAGGATGCTGACCCTTAGTCTTACTGTTGCAGCTATCTCTCACTTATGCAGCTGTCTCGCACTTGTGCAGCTTTATCTCGCTGCTATAGCTGTCTCTCACTGTTGTAATTATCTCACTTGTGCAGCTCTCTCTCCCTTGTACAGCTATCTCACTGATGCAGCTGTCTCTCACATTTGGAGTTAATCTATCTCTACTGTAACTACCTCTCACTTATGCTTATGCAACTGTCTTTCATTTTTTTGCAGCTCTCACTGCTGTAGCTATCTCGCACTGATGTAGCTATATCTCACTTGTGCAGCTATTTCTCACTTGTGCAGCTATTTCTCACTGTTGTAACTATATCTCACTTTTCGGTTATCTCACTTATACAGCTGTCTCTCACTTGTGCGACTATATCTCACTGCTGTAACTGTATCTTGCAATTGTAATTATCTCTCACTGATGAAGCTGCCTCTCCCTTGTACAGCTATCTCACTGATGCAGTTGTCTCTCACATGAGCAGCTACATTTCACTTTTGCAGCTGTCTCTCACTTGTGCAGCTATCTTTCACTGCTGTAACTATCTCCCACTTTGCAGTTAACTCACTAATGCAGCTTGATCACAGGCCACGGGCTGTGGCTCAGTTGGTTAGAGCGCCAGCTTATTAGCGCCAGTTCCTCTGTGGTGAACCAAAGGTCGTGGGTTCGATCCCCGGCTGTGCCGATAAAGAGCTGAGGCCCGTGCCTAAAGGTGTTAACCTGTTGTCCTTGTAAATCTGTGACCGGGTGGGTTGTCATGTCAAGGACCTGCGACATGACAATTCAGTGAGGCAGTACTATATCTGCTACAAGTAGATCTCGTCACAAAATGACTGAAATAATGTTGAAAGTGATGTAAAACCCCTAACAAACATTCATCACATTCATGTTTTTCAATATGTATGTATTAATCATTGTCAAAAAAGGAACTATCTGTGGGCCTATTGCATTCCGCACATGACGCGTTTGCCAACAGGCGGGTTCAACACAGTCAGAGTGACTTGTATCAGTGTGACTTCACACAAGGACAGTGTGTGAAAGGCATCAGTGGCAGGTCCAGAGTTTTACATTTGTCAGAATGTATTTCTTCTTAAACAAGTATTTAATTTTTTTTTCACAAGTCTCGTACAAATTCCTATAAGAAGAAGAAATACTGCACCAAATGATATAAATTGTGAAATTTGTTGAATTCAACATCCATTTCTGGACCCGTCAATATACCAAAACTGATTCCCGCCAAATTCAGTGAAGTGTCATTTTTAAAACTTTTAAATGATTGGGTTTTAGGATTTAAATCCAAGTTTGACGAAGAAAGAATTATCATTTCATAATGTATAGGTTTTGGGGAATCTTATAGTGAAATTTTGGATATTTTTATCTGAATAGGCTATTCCCGACAAGCCCTTTAAGTTCATATGTACATAGACATTTTTCAAGAACTACAAAGCCTATAGAAAAAATATCTATAGATATAGAAGGATGAGATTTTCACAGTATAGAGAATATATTTCAGAAAATTGCCTTAATTGTTTATCAATATTTTCTCAACCTAACACAGGATTCTTGTAAAAAAACAATTGTTTTTCACAAAACAATATCAAGAATATCAAAATTCTGAAAAGTGTCCCAGATTATGCTGGAAATATACCTTTGATAGCATGCAAAGCAAAAGGAATTTTAATAGTTTGTTTGGTAGATTTTCTGTCTTTTGGATTTGAAAGATATATATAATTTTCCCAATTTTCACATCGATTTCAATGGAAATCCATAAAAATCATATTTTTGTAAAAGGCAGAAAATGTTACAATGGCATTTGTACCAATAATGGCTTAAAAAGTGGGTTATACATCCTCCTAACATATCCACATGGGACACCTTTCAAATTGATGGCCAATTTTTCACAAAAGTGAAAATTTCAATTTTTCTCCATTGAAATCAATGGAAAATCCCTGTGACCTTGGGCCGAAAATTCAACATCCCATAAAATATGTTCTATTATAGCTACAGACTTGATCTTGGGCCTGTTTGTTTTGTTTTGGAGAGATATTTTATAATATGATTTAATAAATGAGAGTTTTTGTGTGCAACAGCATTTTCATATTTCAAGGTCATGTCAAAGTCATCCCAAGGTCACAGGATTTTTTAAAATCGTATTTTCAATTGTCAAACCCACCTATAATTATTTTTTGGCTAAATTTTATATTTTTTGTATAAATAGCATATGTCTTTCATTTATGGCAATGTCATCAATGTGAAATCACCTTGCTGGGCAAATGATATATGAATGGAATGGACACATATATTGGCAGATTTGAAAATAATATCAAAAGAAAGATGTTTTCCCAATTAAAAAAATGATACATTGTATAGTGGATGCGTTGGTGGTATAAATTAATTGTGAACGTTGATGCGTTGTTGGTATAAATTAAATGTGAACGTTGTGCTAGTTGACAGAATTGTGGGATACTTCAGGTAAATCAATGTATTTGTATTGAGCTCTTTGTGGGTTGGGCGGGCAGTGTGGAAATCCCTGACATGGACGTTTCTAAAACGTTGTAGAATTGTTAACACTTGGAATAGAGAATTAAAATTTATATCTCCATAATCAGTGGAGAAAGTCGAACATTTCACTCACGATATGTTTTGGTCTAAGTACTGTCAAAAAATTGTCATAAAGTTGAATAACGTCAGATTCTTCAAGTTCTTCAAGCTCATATGGCGTCATTAGACACAATGGTTTGGCGATAATGCATATTGCACCTTTGATCTTATGGCATCACAACTCCATTCATTATACTCCAAGGTCTGACCAAAGTCTGACAAAAAAAAAGATGGATCTCACTCAACCCCCAAGCCCAGAAAGACATCCCCTTGTTGGGCACCGTGGAGGGTAGGGGATCTAACTGATGAAATTTAAACAAAAAACACACATCATGCACATGGCACAAAACAAACAAAAAGACCTTGGAATGAAATTGATAGTGATGATGAATGGAATAGAACAGAAAAATGGCCCAGATTTTTAATTGCAGAAAGCAGTCCAACGCTGAACATACTTTGGCAAAAATGTACCCCTTTGCAATTTCAAATAGATTTATATTTAAAAAGGATGATGCAAAAGTGCCAAGAAATATGTTTATTCTGACATTTGAGGCAGTTCATCTTCCAATATCTATTAAAGTTGGATATTTAAACGTCAGAGTTGGGGTTTTTATTCCAAACCCTCTGCAGTGCTTCAAATGTCAGAGGTATGGACATGGATCTGATCAATGTAAAGGGAATGTAACATGCCTGAAATGTACTGCATAGCATAGTGGAGACAGTTTTACAACATTTAAGGGATATGTGACTTATAATAAAGTTCACTTGACATAATGGACCGGGTGACGTATTTACTCAGATAAAGGATGACCCTGTGTATAAGATGACCCCAAATTGATGTTATTTTGCTTGAAAAGGCCAATTTCCAATTATAGGATGAGTCAGTTCTTTCTAAAAAGTCGGGAAATCTCAAGACATCAGCAATACTACCATTCAAGTTTGGCGGCCATTTTCACTCGCATTTGTTTTGACTTTAGGTCTGAATGTTCGAGGTTTTGACATGATAAGCTGGAATTCTATGGAGCATACCCCGATTATCGGTCCATGGCGGCCATGTTTTGGCACATTTATTCTGCTTTCACCGTCAGATAGCGCTTTTGCATTGGGATTTTGCAAACATACACGAGCTTGATTTTTCGCTCGCGTTTGTTTTGCCTTTAGGGCTAGATGTTCGAGGTTTCAAGATGATTAAGCCGTAAGTCAATGGAGCCTACCCCGATTATCGGTCCATGGCGGCCATGTTTTGGCTCAATAATTCTGATTACACCGTCAGATGTCGCTTTTGTTTGAGAAGTGATTTGTGAGTGCGTAGTAGAGTAAGAAGATTTTGCCTTGGGTTTTTGTTGGGTTTTTTGCCTTGGGATTTTTGCAAACTTTCGCGAGCTTGATTTTTTAAAATCAACACTTGTTTTAAATCAACACTTGTTAAAAGTAAAACGGAAATACATAGTGTCAGGGATCCATCATTGTGCAATATATTAATATTTCAATGCGAGTTAATACAATGTGGTGGTGCTCCGATTGTTTTCACACCAAAAATAAAAGCTTCTCCCCATCACTTCAACTTTTCAAAATGTTGACCTTGTGTTGCATATGCATATTTAAGCATTGTTAAACTCACATTTTCCCTGACTTGTGCATAATTTACACTTATTAAATGAAGGCGGACAACTGACTGTTGACACATGGTAGAATATTTCTATGTGTATGAGATTTTAATGGGGAAGCTTGTACCTGGACAGTATAAGTGAAGTTTATTACCCCTGAGGTGCCATAAATCATCGTGCACAGGTTGCTCTCATGTATAAGATAACCCCCAGACATTGACTAAAGTTTGGATCCTAATTTCTCGTCCTATATTTGAGTAAATATGGTACATGGCAGAGTTCTTACTTTTTTTTTAAATCCTGTATACCCCAAAGTAAATTAATATTAAATACTTATTTACAATCTTCTGCAGTTAGGATTACCTTGCACAATACATTAATAAGTGAACCAATTAATATTACAGATGTTAGTTGGTGACTTTAATGCTCATAACTATCTTTTGGGTGGCAGAAACAACACTGATGCCAAAGGACGAATAAGAGAAGATTTCCTAAATCCTAAATAGTTTGTGCCTTTGGAATGAGGATTCTCCCACATTTTTACATCCTGCTGCAGGCTCATTAACATCAATGGATATCTCTATGTGCACTCCAAATTTATTTTTAGACTATTCCTACAAAGTAGAGGAAGATCAATGGGGTAGTGATCAAGCAAATCCCTGAGTGGAAATTTTATGAAGCTGATTGGGCAAAATTTCAAAGTTCCTTAAATTTTTAAAGACGCATATGATCCTTTTCAAGTTTGTGCAGATAAATTGTATGATATTGCTGATGGGTGTATTCCCAAATCAAAGTCAAATTCTAAAATCTAAAAAAAGCTGTGGTTCAATGATGAGTGCAAAAAAGCTGTCAAAGAGTGCAAAAAGAATTCAATACAGCCAATTGCAACTCAATACAATTTGCACCAATTCTGATTAGAAGAGCTAAAGCCCATCATATTATTAAAATAAGCAAAAAGAAATGTTGGAAAGATTATGTTTCCAAATTAAATACATGTACAACAGTTAAAAAAAGCTGGGATATGGTACGTAAATTACTGGAAAGGGAGGTGGAGTAAGGATCAAACATCTAAATCATAATGGCCGATTAATTACAAATCTCAACTAGTCTAAACCGAAATAGGTAATACAATAGGTCAAACAATTTCCAAGAATTCTTCATCTGATAATTATATTCTGCAAAATTTCAACAAACAAAAAATAGAAAAGAAAGAAACCAGGGCTGATTCTCCCATTTCTAATAACTTGGATCAATATGAGATTTGAAACTTGCATTGAATTAATTTCATGATACCGGTCCTGGAGTGGCTTTACAAAAAACCTGAAGTGCCATTGACCATCTGGTATGTTTAGAGACATTTATAAGAGAGGATTTTATAAATGGCAAACATGTTGTCAGTATTTTCTTTGGTTTAGAGAAAGCATATGATACTACGTGGAAATATGGGATAATGAGTGATTTATATGATATGGGATTAAGGGTTTGTTAACCCCTCTTTATTCATTTTTTTTTCAAATAGACAATTTGGGATCCCAGTTTGTTCATTACTTTCTGATGCATTTGATCAGGAAATGGATGTTCCACAAGGTAGTATACTATCTGTTACCCTAATTATTATAAAAATCAACATCATTATTAATTGTGTGAGACCTGGAAGAAGAAGAAATAAAAGAAGGCATAAGATTTATTGCGAGTTCTCACCCATACTTATTGGGGAGGTAATCACAATAAAGTTTTATTACAATTGTATAGAGCACTGGTAAGTTCCAGACTTACGAATGTATGATATATGGATCAGCACATCCACCGTATATTAAAATGCTTGATCCAATTCAAAATCAAGGTTTAAGATTATGTCTCGGGTCATTTCGCACATCAACTGCAGATAGAAGTTGAGGCAGATGAGCTGTCTCTTGATTAATGGAGAGGAAAGCTTGCCCTTAAGTACACTGCACAAGTTGCTCCTAATCCAGACTATCCAACACATGATACCAAATAGCCAAATTTCGATATCCAGAAACACCTCAATGGACCTATGCAACTTTATGTGATGAGAATGATAAATATGTATACTCAATCATAGATTTATCGCTCTTTGAATAGAAGATTTGTTTGCAGATGCTGGGTGGTGGTTTTATCAACAAGCTGGTGGGAGTGACGAGCACGGGTGATGGGCACAAGGAGAAGGGCGTAGTGTTGCGAATCTGGGCAGATTCTCCCATCTGCGGGATAGACCGGGACCGCGAGGTGGCTGCTATGATGGTGAGCAACAACTCAAAGTCTTGTTTGTTGTTGTTTTAAGTGGGTTGTTTGTTGGCGAAAAGGGTTAATTCCAAATGCCAAGTCCAAAAAGAAAGTGAAGATGCAAAAATAATAAGACAAAAATAAGTATAAATGCAAAAAATGAAATAAAAAGTATAACACGCAAGGCTATTTTCAGAAACAACACAACACAAACAAAACCAAGCCACCATAAATTGGCATTATGATCAATATTTTTAAGATTTGTTTCCATCTATCAAAGAACAATTTCCATAATTTGGAGGATTCACATATATTAGAAAAACGTAAAGTTAAGAGTTTCATATTGCTCTTATTCTTAAAATTCAATATGATCTATAAAAAGCTTTTTTTTTATTTTATTGAAATATATCGATGCATTTCGATGACCAAATACATCAAATACGATATCTCAAATTTGGAACCACAAAGGTTTTGTGAACCTTTATTGATATTTTGAGCTATTTTCTGCTTTTTGTCTGAATTGCCAATTCCTCAATTAATGATAAAATATTTTCACCAAAGTCTACTTTTTAATTTATATACAGGGAGACATTTTTTCTGTGCTTTAGATAAACACTGTGTTTTGTTCATAACATGTTTAATTCATAGTTAAAGTTCAAACTCAATGTATACCTGGAGAATTCTATATTTAAATCAAATACGAAATATATATTGATTGTAATTGCATTGTAAAGGCTGCATACAGGTCGGGCTGTGGACCACAGGTCTTTGCGGTTTTCCAAAATGGAGTGGCAATGAAATACATAAGGGGCAAATTGCTGAAGTGGGATGATTTAAGAGATCCAACCATTGCCAGGTGAATAGTTGACAATTGAATATACATTCCATCTACTTTTAGAGAGTTGCTATTTCATACGTCAAGCCATGGGATCCTTCAAGATCCCTTCCGATAACTGGGACATTAGAATAAGCATTGTATTTGATATTGGATAACACAAATCTTTTAGTACCCAAATAAATATTTTTTCACAAAAAATATTTTATAAAAGAGATGACAATAGTGTGAATAACCACTTTGTGAACATGATGGCTTTAAATGGTGGGAAGAAGTTTGCAAGCCAGGAATTAATCATTATTTATTGTACTAAATGACATTCTGTGTAAAGCAATTTTTTTATTACATTTTTATGTTTACAGAAAGGTGGGTAGAGCAATTGCACAATTTCAGTATGTTGACACCAAAGACCCACTCATCATTGACAGAAAAGGACAACAATATGCCTTCAGGGGAGAGCCCATACTTTTTCAAACTCTGAAACAAGGTCTGAGCAGAAAACTTCCAAATCTCAAGGACAAACAGAGAAACATAAGGTTTTATTAAAACATATGATTATTCTGTAGTCTATTTCAGTAATTAAATATGTCTATGTTTAATATTTTTGTACACTTTTAAATGGTCATGTTTGATAACAGGTATCATAAAGAAATCAAATCTTTTGAGGAGTATCAACAGGAAATAGAGTATCTCGAGCGCCACCTGGTGTTAGATAAATATGAGAAGGTGTTATGTCACTTCGACTTTTGGCCAGCCAATCTGATGCGCGATGAGCATGAAGGTAAAACAAACGACTTATTTTGTCTGATATCCCACAATCCCACAATAAAGTTAAAAGATACACGGAAAGTGCCAATTGAATTCCAAATACTGTTATTTCCTGGGTTTCTTCCTTTTGCAAAAAAAACAAACTCAGCCGCATTTAGCAAGGTGGCCATCTTACTCAAGTTAAAATTCATGATTAAATCTTGAAATCGTCAGTTCGTTGATCATATACATACCACTTAATCATACCACTTTATGATTTCTCTGATCCTATATTCTAATCTATTATAATGCAATCTATTCTGATCGACTCTATCCATTTTCATCTATATATAATTTAATCTATTATATTATAATTCATACCTATCTAATCCAATCTATTCTAATCTTTTCTAATCTATGTTATTCATAACTATCTTAATCTATTCTTATCGATCTCAATATATTCGAATATATTCTATTATATTCCTATCTACACTAATCTGTCCTAATCTGTCCTAATTCTTGAACATCTCCGTCTTGTTCCGACTAATTCAGTCCCGTTTAAATTCTTTGCAATGATATGATGAATACTTTTCTACTATTCTAAACTTTAATCCAGTCTATTCTATTCTATTCTAAAATATTCTAATCTATTATCTTTTAATATATTGTTTATTCTAATCTATTATATAAATTTTGATATATTCTGATCTAATATATTCTAATCTATTATAATGCAATCTATTCTGATCGACTCTATCCATCTATATATAATTTAATCTATTATATTATAATTCATTCCTATCTAATCCAATCTATTCTAATCTTTTCTAATCTATGTTATTCATAACTATCTTAATCTATTCTTATCCATCTCAATATATTCGAATATATTCTATTATATTCCTATCTACACTAATCTGTCCTAATTGAATCAAAATGCCGAAGGACAATCTTTCAGGGTTTTACCTAACAAATGTTGTCGGACACCAGATGGTGTTGATGATATCATAAAGAATGTTGACATCCGAAAGAATCCATCATGTAAAACGTCCCTTTCCATGCGAGGGAAATTATGAAATTTATGATTGAGAAGCACTCGAAGATAAGAACAACACATTGATTCATACTTTTTTAATATATTATAGCATTAAATTATATTCTAAACAGCGCTGTTGTATATAATTGGTGCATAACACAACACTGTTTCTTTTTTGTAGATTGCATATATATTTTAGATTGTGAGTTTTCTGATACTGGATATAATATGTTTGATCTTGGGTCTTATCTTGGGTCTCTCCCTACCATGATGCAAATGGGTTAGTCTAATTACAATGATTTTGTTTTTCATTTCATATTAAATACCATATTTAACACATTGACGCCTAGGTTAGGTCAGGTGGAAGTCTGTTGGAGCTTAGAGTAGTATTACTCTAAGGTTGGAGGAAGAAATTCTAATCCTCCCAAAAACCCAAATACTTATTTTCATTGTCTCAAAGTTGTAAAACATGTATATAATACAAACGGTATCAATACCAATTTGAAAATTTTGATTGAACTGTGTCATCATACTCCTCATTTTTCTATTTTTAAGGTCTGGAGGAAAAGACTTGCACCATGCTTGATGATACAGTGTGCTCTCGATTGTTACGGTCCTATCTACAATGTAGGGCTGAAATAAAAGGAGGAAATCCTGCTGATGTCACAGATCATGATGTCACAGAAGCTCTCCGTCACAGCAAAAAATGGGCCACAGTAAGTCGTACTTAAATGATTGTGCTCACCTCAGAATATTATGTTTAATTTTTAATTTTATTTAGATATTTTTTTTTTTTGGGTGGGGGGGCTCAGTGCACTGAGTGGCCACCTTCTGGCAGAATTGTAGAAGACATCTGCTTTTCTTTTCTTTTTTTCTTTTTTTTTTTCAATATTGATGGTAATGATTTTGATTATATGAAATAGTAATACATGCGCCTTTTGAAAGAAATAAAAGCAAAAAAATATTCCACTTTATAATTTGCACTTTTGGTAAAGTATATATAGTTGAGCTTGGTGTCTCCAATTCACAATAATCTAACCCTGTCAAGGGGAACTCCTTCCATGATAACCCAGCATATGGCTGTGATGGATCAATCTCTGTTGCCATGACAACCATGTCACCAACTATTGTGTGCATGACACAACCAGAATGGTTTAACATTTAGCTTAGATATTGCACACATGCATTCCTGGGGACCTTTCCCCAATCTAATCAGGCTCACACTGTCCACCACAGGCACACACAAACTACTAGATTATGATAGGTTCACCATGTTCACCTCTGGTGGAGTTTAGATTAGGTTATGGCTGTGATTGGTTGGTTTTTGTTGCCATGGCGACCATCCATCCATAGACCATGCAGCCATGGCATCTACCCTTGAAATATTCAACTGAGAACAATGTGGTCTAATATATCAAGGCTTTGATTCACTCAACACCAGCAAATCCCCTATCAGTAAAAAGGTTATCCTAATCAGTTTTTTATCTTATATTCATGTTGAACTACCTTTAATTATGTCAGAAAGTTGCTGAAAAATGCACTTTGGCTGAAGATAACTCTAATGAAATCTTTTTTTTATATTTGTTCCTTTTCCTTCTCAATAAATCCGATTTCAGAACAAATTGCCATTATTATATAACCAATTATATAACTGCAAAAACAGAACATACAGAATGCCAGCAAGTCTTACACATACAGCATTTGGATGTCTTTGATTTGTCGACATGAAACGACTGAATTCATACCACATCCTCTCACTTTTCGCTTCAGCTTGGATACCTATACTGGACCCTGGCAACATTTGCAGACTACGAATCAACAGATTTGGATTATCTAGAGTAAGTCTTTCTTATGAGATAAATTTATCAATCTTTTATAATATTAGTATACTAAAGAGCATAAAGACCTTACACTCTTCTTTAATTTTATTTTTCAGGATTGGGATCATGATGCAAACCTTGTACTTCTCTGGACGTCACCTTTTGTTTTCCAGTTCTGAATAATCTGCACGTGCTTGTGAAGATATAGAGAGGGAAATATAGAAGACATGTGGACCTTTTAATTGAAAGGATGTCAAAGATTAAATTTTCATAAAGAATAAGTAAATATAATTGAATTTACTATAACAAAATTTTATTTCAGACTACAATAGTACATGTTGTGGATCACAGGTTCATAAATAGAAAACACACCTATTTATCATATTTATGGATGGATTCATTTCTTGTAAGAATAGATTCTTTTGCCATCAAAATGACTGCATAAATACATAATTATCAAATTACCAAGGTAATATAAAAGTACATAGGACTATATAAAAGTCACGTGTAAGTTGTAACTAGCAAAATTTCAATTCTCGCTATCTGCTCTCTCCTATATCTGCTGCACTAAAGTGGTGCTTGGAATATTGCACCTCTGTCTTTAAAGTTTAAACTGTAACATACTATTTATACAGACATTCATATTTGCCACATTCACTGGCTTCCTCAGTCACTGAGACAAGTTTCTTAAATCAAAACATGGGCGTCACCTGCTGGGAGGGTTAGCCCAGTGCTAATTGTTCTCAGTGAAATGTTTCAGCACTGGACTTTGGAGCCATTCCCGTCAATTATACATGGATCAGCTAAAAATCTCGGAGAGCAGATTACGAGAATTTTATACAAGATCACTGTCTACAGATCTGTATCATTTTCTTTAAGAATAATCAATTTAATATCTGAAACCTTCAAATTGTAGCCCAAAGCCCCGAACTGGCAACTACCCTTTCTGGAAAACAACAGCATTTAACATAATACTTTTCTGTTAAAATAAACACATGTCCAATATGTAAGGAACACAAAGATATTTAGTGATGCACATCTGAAAGGTAAAATAATATCAAATGAAATTTCAGGTACTAAGACCATATGAAAATATTACCAATACGCACCATCCAAATAATGTATCCATTAACAAAAACTCTTCAAATGAAGATATATTAGGCATAATTGTGCCATGTGACTATTACACATTTGGACTAGATAATCTCTACAAGTCAGGCACCATAACACAAAATGCAAACCAGTAATTTGACATAAATTAATAACCACATACGAGTACAAATATTTTCACATCCAAATACATCCTAATCTTAATAAACGGAACATTAGCAGACAGGTATCCGCCTGACAATAAAAATAAATTTGTGACCGGCAAGTGTACAAAAAGGGCAGTTGAAACTCTGACATTTTTAACTCTGTCAACCATCTAGCAAACCTTGCTGTACTAATGGCAATTGAGCTGAATGTCACATCTAACATGAATGATTTTCAAAATGTTAAAAGTGTTTATCTTCACAGCACAGGTGATGTTGTCATTGCAAAATGACATCAGGATGTGGTTACATGACCAAATATCATTGTATCACTCAACATAAAACTGACAAATTGCAGGTTGGATGAAACAGGACCTGTGTCAATATCCCCATTATTCTGTATGTAGTGATCATGTGTCAGTTATACTTTTCACATACCGGTAGATGTTACTTATTTTTACTCAGTTTTAAAAGATTTTTGTGACAATTGTGAGTGAAAAGAACAATAATGTCTAGATTTGATTGCTGGTCACTGTACATGATGTACATGTATACCAGTGTGGAATGTCTTGAAAGTATGGATTGGGGAAATCAATGGTTGTCTGACAACTGTGAGCCATAAACAAAAAATTTGCCTGACATTTGTCAAACACCCGGGGTCCAAGCCAGTAATGCAACAAGAGGGAAAAATCTTTATGTCTGACCATCAACTTTGATCTTCTCTGAAATTACCAGTTGAAGTTTTTTCTTGGTCTTACCTGACATTCGCAGGTTGGATACAGGTCATTTCAACCAGAAATAGAAAAGTTACAAATTAGATACATATTGTTTAAATATTGTTATTATTATTAGATTATAATAATGTTGAATTAATGTAAACATGGTTCCTTTAAACCCTGAGAACAAGTTCTTTTGGAGTCGGGACTTAAATTGGATGGGCAGTGCATGGTATTTATGAAAACAGTAGATTTCAAGTCTATTTTGATGCTGACTATGGGTATGATATGCTGAAGTGGTCCTGTGAACTTATCAAATCAAAATCAAATCACTGAAGAAAAGTGCTGATTTTTAAAAAGCAAGCTTGCGCAAGTTTGCAAAATCCAACAGAAAATTTTCCTACTCTACCACGCACTCACAAATCACTATTCATACAAAAGCACCATCTGATGGTGGAAGCAGTAACTACGGGTGTGTATATTAAATTTGGCCCCAAATTGATATCTTGATTCTCATTGGCTAATAATTGTCATATATTTAAAAATGGCAGCCTCCCTGACAATTCAGTAATAACTACCGTATTTACTAGAATATAAGAGGACCCCCAAAATTGATGTGATTTTGCTTGAAAAAGCCAATTTCTGATTATAGGATGAGTCGTTTTTTCTCGAGACATCAGCACTGCTGCCATTCAAGTTTGTTGGCCATTTTAAAAGTAAAACTTAAATACGATGTCCGTGAAACAATAACAGATAATCTGCCACTAAGGATATATTATATTTTGCAGTAACCCTACAAATTTCACCACATCCTTGACCTTAGCGTCAAAACAAAGCATTTTCTTTACGGACTTTCATATTTTTGAATAACAGATATCGGACATAGCGGATCAATTTTAATTGCATTTTAAATGATAAATAAAGGTATTTACCCAATATTATAACATATTACGCTTTGCAGGTTGAATACAGAACAAAACCATCCATCAGGGATCCATCATTGTGCAATATATTAATGTTTCAATGCAAGTTAATACACTGTGGTGATGCTCCGATCGTTTTCGCGCCAAAAATAAGAGCTTCTCCCCATCACTTCCGCTTTCAAAATGGTGACCTCTTGTTGCATATGCATATATAAGCATTGACAAAGTCACATTTTCTCTGACTTTTGCACAATTTACACTTATTAAATGAAGGCGGACTACTGTTGATAAGTGGTAGAATATTTCTATGTGTATGTGATATTAATTTTATCGCCGTATGGGGAAGCTTGTAACCGGACAGTATGAGCGTAGTTTATTTGTTTTTCACGCAGATATAGTCAATTGTTCTTCTGTTTCAGTCCAGTAATGTCGATACGTATTGTATCTTATCGATCAAACCCAACGATGTGATGCCCTACCCGGAGGTGCCGTAGATCACCGTCCACAGGTTGCCCTCATGTATACGACGACCCCCCCCAAACATTGACTGAAGGTTTGGGTCTGAAAACCTCACCCTATATTCAAGTAAATACGGTATTAGATGTTTGAACTGTCATAACAAAAGGGAAAAGATTCCAAGCCAAATGGAAAAGAGATAGAATTGGTCCCCTGAAAATACATCTTCGCTGCTTATCACTAAAAACTAAAAAAATATGTCATTTCACATCCTTTGTGGTGATGCCCTTTTAATGATTTACAAGGGTAATGGAGGGAGTGGGGTTGAACATCCTTTCCCAGAACAGACTTGAGAAGACAATAATTTTGGTCAAAATGCATGCTTCACATTAAATTCAGCCCAAACTTCTGTTGTTATCTTGACTTTATTGGGTGATATTTGTCACGTTATTTAAATTGGCAGCCTCCTTGGTAACTTAGTGATATCTTTTAGAAATCATAAAGAACTTGGTTCTCATTGGCTAATATTTGTCAGGATATTTCAAATGGAAACTTCCAGGACATAAGATTTGTGAAAAAAAAATCATCACAAAATGGGAAAGATTCCGAGCAAAACAGAAAATAGACAGAATTGGTCCCCTGAAGATACAATGTTTTCCCTGCTTATAGTTAAGACTCTGACCAGCAGTTTCAGAGAAGATCAAAGCTTCTGAACAGAATGACTGAGAATTATCCCCCATCAGTGCAGAAGCTATGTTATGCATTCCTAAATATGGAAAAAAATCTAACAATGGAATAACAGAAAGTTGATAATAATGAGTTTGTGAGGTTTCCAAAAGAGTGATGATATTTATCAAGGGGATTTGGGGATGAGGGATTATTCAGTATATCGTATATCGTGTATCTTATCTAGTAAGAAATGGTGACCAGCACAAATTAAAATTAGGACAAAAGTTACAAGATCATGTTTCTGAAGTTGAATGTACAGACAAGCCAATAATTCCAAATTCAATGTCCCTGATGTTATGTAACCAAATATAACTCGCAAACAGTAGCTCGAAGGATCTGTCAATGGGTTCAATAGGTCCAAAAAATTATTTTGTTGAACATTTCAAGATCTGCAAGTGTAAAAACATATAATAACTATATGTAAGTTTGATACTACAGTTTGGAATATTCATATATATAAAAAACTGAGATGATGTCCATTCCATATATGATATGAATTTATCGCCACCTGAGGGCAGCACTGCACAGAAAAGCAATCACGCTATCTGTGGATAAATCCATGTGACAGGTGGACATTAAGTCAATCTTTATTACATTCTTATGTTTTGTCAAAATAGATCATTAAATACTTCAGATTGGTAAAAACATAGGCATCAGAGATGCATCAACCCTCAGCCCTGGTAACTTATTGCACAACATTCGCTCCACACATATTTGTGAACAAAACGTCACCGCACCACATAATTGTTCCTGTGACCTTGAAAAGTAGGTGAAGGTCTTCACTGAGGTCTTCACCAGATGCTTATGTGTGTCAAGTCTCACAAAGCTGCCATCAATCGTTCTCGAGTTATAGCAACAATAGGGATTTCACATAATTGTCACTGTGACCTTGAAAAGTAGGTGAAGGTCATGTTCCATAGAAAAATGTCTGAGGTCTTCAACAGATGCTCATGTGTGTCAAATCTCATAAAGCTGCCATCATTTGTTCTTGAGTTATTGTGATTCTTGTGATTTCACATAATTGTCCCTGTGACCTTGAAAAGGAGATGAAGGTCATGTTTCATAGAAAAAATTATGAGATCTTTACCAGATGCTTATGTGTGTCAAATCTCATATAGCTGCCATCATTCGTTCTTGAGTTATTGCGATTCTTAGGATTTCACATAATTGTCCTTGTGACCTTGAAAAATAGGTCAAGGTCACCGTCCACTGAACTCGTCCGAGATTTTCACCTGATGCTTATGTGTGTCAAGTTTCATGAAGCTGCCAGCATTTGTTTTCAAGTTATCATGATGACAAGGACGATTTCACATAATTGTCCCTGTGACCTTGAAAAGTAGGTGAAGGTCATGTTTCATAGAAAAAATTCTGAGGTCTTCAACAGATGCTCATGTGTGTCAAATCTCATAAAGCTGCCATCATTTGTTCTTGAGTTATTGCGATTCTTGGAATTTCACATAATTGTCCATGTGACCTTGAAAAATAGGTCAAGGTCGCTGTTCATCGAACTCGTCCGAGGTTTTCACCAGATGCTTATGTGTGTAAAGTTTCATGAAGCTGCCATCATTTGTTCTAGAGTTATCGCGATGACAAGGATTTCACATAATTATCCCTGTGACCTTGAAAAGTAGGTAAAGGTCATGTTTCATAGAAAAAATTCTGAGGTCTTCAATAGATGCTTATGTGTGTCAAATCTCATAAAGCTGCCATCATTTGTTCTTAAGTTATTGCAATTCTTGGGATTTCATATAATTGTCCCTGTGACCTTGAAAAATAGGTCAAGGTCGCTGTCCATCGAACTCGTCCGAGGTTTTCACCTGATGCTTATGTGTGTCAAGTTTCATGAAGCTGTTATCATTTGTTCTCAAGTTATCGCGATGACAAGGATGTTCGCTACAGACATACATACATACAGACATACATACATACAGACATACATACATACATACATACATACCCACGCCAGGAGTACTGCAATACCCTCAGCCTGATTACATCAGGGGCTGAGGGTAAAAATGTTGGTAAAATGGAAAAAAAAAATCATTAAATGACTCCAATTGATCAAATCTTGCCCTTGCTCGAATGCATTTGACCTAAGTACCTTATATATTGCAAACTAAAACTCGTTATCTTATGAATGCACAGATGCCTCAAATATAAATAGAACCCAGTACTTAATATATCAAAGCTCCATTGCCACAGACTATCGAACAGATCTATGAAAAAGGTGTGATGAACACAAAAACACAGAAAGATGCGACCTCTTCCTGAGAGGTACTGGAAGCTCCAATACCTCCATAAGTTCAGTGTCTTTTAATGGTCCAGGTCCTCTACCCTGCCACGCCTGTTTGACACAAGAATCAGATATAATGTATAAACAATAATCTAGGCCTCTACAAAATATAACAGCACTATAAGAATAGAAAACCTTTAATAAATAACATTGTCTGGTCTCTATATGCTTTTCTAAAAAAAATCACTTGTGAACTTAACAGAGCAATAAAATTTCACTACAGACTGTAAATGTCTTAGCCCCAAAGGCTTCCATAAATAACTTGTTAGTTAACAGAAAAATCAATCACATGCATTTATTATCACGCTCAATATTCCAATCACACAAGAAATTCAACACTCTGGCTAACAGTCAGGATGGAGCTCCAGCTTTTACCGCCAGATGGAATGTTTACTTTTAAATGTGATCATCACGCCATCTGTAGTATAACGGCTCAACCTTGGTAAGTCTTTTCTTTTCAGTCAGTTTATACCAAAAAGGCAACAGGATTGTGAAATCTGTTTACCTCCAATTAATCTAGTAAGTGCTCATTTCTTCTGTCTGACTTTTCATAATTAAAAAGTCATTTAGGGTCAAAGAGGAGAACTTGACATATCAGACCTTGCCTTGCTGGAGGCTATCAATCAACACTTTTACACTTTTGTGGCACGCACATTTTGACAATTCTAAATAAAACGTGTAGCAGTTTAGACAGTAGAGACAGACAGCCTCCAGCAAGGCAAAGTCTAATTGACTTTAATGGTATAGGCGAGTCAAAGTCCACGCATATTTACAAACACTTAGCAACCAAATTTTATGAATGGTTTCAAAGTGGTTCAAAGCAAATTGCAAAGGCAATTGACCGTTGGAAGGCAGCTCGATCCTGACTACTAAGATTGGGCACCAGACATACAGCCATTCTATTCTCTTCCCCTGTTTCTCTTGACTAGATTGTTATCACACTCAATATTACCATAATACAAGACATTCAATACACTTCAGCTTAGTTTGTGGCACTCTACCCTTCAGCTTAGTTTCCCTTCAGCTTAGTTTGTGGCAC